>AWOL01S0017236.1:0-22042 GCA_000715115.1 Nicotiana otophora
CCCCACCGCAGTAGATAATTATATAATCAACAAGCCCGACTGGTGTTATGGGCTACACCCCCCAGCATATAATCAATAGGCCTCATTGGCGTTACGGGCTATCTCCCACTAACATTTAATCTAAAGGTCTCGCTGGTGTTATAGGCTATATCCCCCCACCATAATCAATGTAAGCCTGTAAAGGACATTACACATGTTGCAACATCATATGGACTCAAGAGATCATGATGGAATCCATAAATGAAATTACAAATGTAATCTGACGCTGGTCATCCACAAGATGGACTGAGGAGCCTATCCATATTTTAGGGAGAGACTGAGTGTGTACATGAGATTTCTCAAAGGATATTAATTTACGATTTCAAAAATATTACAAGTTTATACATATGATGAAAAACATGTTTGCAAAAATATCAACACATCTAATTCAATTCCCAACATCAAAAACCACCCACATTATGTCTACAGGGCCTCTAAGTACAATAGAAGAGTAGAATGGAAGTGCTGGCGACAAGGCCCTGGCTATACCTCAAAGCACAAAAGACAACGTCAAATTAAACAAAGCCTTGAACAGAGTAGGGCTCAACAAAACCTGCTGAGTAGAAAGTAAATGCTAATGAGGATCAAGACCACCCACTGATAAACTACCTGCATCCATTGAAGATGCAGCACCCCCGACAGAAGGTAAGTTAGTACATATGGAATAGTACTAGTATGTAAAGCTAAATGTCCTCTTACAAAATAGAATGCCAATGTAATGAGGGGAAACACCGTGGAAGAAACAAGTAACAATCAATGATATCCAAATGCCAAGTTAAAACATAACAATTTTCATAATACGAAAGTAATATATATTTTTGGTTGGGAGAACATTAGCACCGATATACCACCGTGTTTTTAGCACGGAGTCCGATCATGCCCGATTGGGTAGGCCATCTCCCAACGGACAATGTGGTTTAACCAAGATTAGTACCACCATGTGCGCAACATGGCGTCCGATCTCCACATGATCGGCTAGGACGCCTTCCTACATATGCCGTGTTGGTTGACTTTCCAATTCACAGCTAATATCAATCACATCCAAATAAGGGGAATAATCACAATCCATAGCAATCCACCCGTACACCCTCTCATATAGTTTTGGGTGTGGGCCTTATGACCCCTCCTTCCTCGGTGTGCTAATGATACTCCCAAAAATATTTGTTTTTTGTTTATTCACACAAGGTAACATAAATACAAATGTATTCACCTCATCATCTTTTACATTGTATAAATATTCATTAGTATTTTCAACCACTCACAACAACAATATTTCTTTGGCTCTTTTGGCCATTCACAAGTTTCTTTATTCAAGGTACGATGGCCATATTTCAAGTTCCACACTTCCATTTCTTTCCTATCATGTATCATCATCATATATATCAACATATATAATATTCCAGAATGCATGTTAAAATCATAGACGAGTAACACACCATTTATTCTTGAAATACTTTTCCCAAAAAGGGCAATACAGAATTTCAACTCACTTCTTTCATTTTCAAGCATATTTATAGATTATCAACAATATGAGCTTTCGAAATCAAGGTATTAAATATATATATATGAGCAATTGGTGTTTTGGACGCATGGAGTATTTTTTCCAAGTTAAGCATAATGGACATTCATTTGAAACAAGACTAAAAGTAATAACATTTGAATACACATATCATACTTTGCACACGTTCCCGAAGGATAACATAATATGATAAGAGAATCCAGAACACATTTTGAACATACATATATATAAATATATTTCGACACAAGGTTCGTTCGGAATAGTCAAATATATTAGGAACTTGATTCAACCATACTTGAAACTTGCCGAAACGTCGTGGAATTCAATTCTAAGAGAGTAGTTGAGCCAACATACTTGCAATTCACCCTTTAATAGCACTACGATGGTCCACCACACTATACAACTTCAATATACAACAATGCAACACTTTTGTACCAATATTAGTAAGATTTCTATACTTTAAGTCATTTAGACTTTTTATCAAACATCTAGCGTGCATATCTTTCTACAACCTCCTTCAATGGAGTTTCTTCACCTAATAACCACCTTCTATACCAATAACTCACATTACCATAGTCTCTAGGCCATCCACAACTTCCATTAGCACATGCATTCCCAACAATTCACACCCAAACCATCAATCTCATTAATTAAACCATTTTACAATCTATACAACACCAACACAGCCCAGGTTAGGCAATTATGGCTTCTAATCACCATCCCAAAGTCCTAACATATATTTAATACATAAATAATCACCATAGAATAGTTAGAGATGGTAGACATACCTCTCGTAGTGAGACTGTTGAAAATCCCAACTTGTAGTGTTCTTGACCAATTTGGGGATTTGAATGGAAATCTATGGATCTTCAAGAATATTCCTAGTTAATATAAGTGTTTAGGAGTAGTAATCAACTCAAAATTACTCCAAAAACATTGCCATGGTTCATGGGAGGGAAGTATAGGACGGGTTCCCCTTTATATGCAAGCCCTAGCTCAAAGAAATAACTTAGCCCCTCTCTATACCTGGCCTTGTGTCACGCCATGGCCTGGGCGTAACACGGCACTCGATTCCTGACAGCATGTGACCGAGCAAACCAATTGTATGGATGGATCAATATGTGGTATAACTGTAAGGTAGATATAAATATATAACATGATAATCTATTAAAGAGCCTGACTGAAATATCATAGATGAAGAAAACACTGAAAAGTCTGCTAGTGTAAATGAGTAGCCGACAAGGCTAACACATAAAAGTATGTTATCATCTGACTGATTGAACTATAGTCTACGAAGCTTCTAAGAATACTGTAATACTAACTGTTTATCGGGACAAGGTCCCTGGCATACCTTACTACTTAAATAATATAAAGACTAAAGAATTTAAAAAAAAGGAATAATGCCCCGAAAGACTGGGCTCACAAATAGCTGATACGAGATGTCCTAGCAAGCACAATCGTTAACCTGTAAATCGTTACCTGCATTGCGGGTTGCAGTCCCCGGGCAAAAAAGGACGTCAGTACATTTGAATTGCATTGGTATGTAAAACAACTAAAAGAAATAATTGTAAATACTAGAACTCAAACTGAGCTGACAACTAAGAGTTGATAACAGAATACTGAAATGACTGTTAACTGATAACTGAAACCATAACTGCTAAAAGAGAAACTGAAATGATAACAGATAACTAATAATTGAACTGAACAAAGGAAGTAAGGATATGAATACTCCCTTTTCTTAATGATGAACCACATGTTTATTTGAATATTAAACTACGACCTCAGTCCCAATATATATGTGCACAAGCTGTGGCCACGGGCCTAAGTATACGTATACATAAGGGTGGCCTCATGCTCAAAAATGCATAAAGCATAAACTGCGGCCTCAGGCCCAAAGATGCATAAAGCATAAATCGCGGCCTCATGCCCAAATACAGGTGTTCAACATTCATGAATTACTTTCTGAGGAAACTCGTAGCAATCATAAAGAATGGGACGTGGGGAGAATCATAAACATTTCCAAGCGTAAAGAGAGTTAGCCTCACATACCTTAGCTCTGGTGCTTTTTAAGATTATCACGATGTTCGTCGCCTCTTTCAACGACAATCTACGTCAATAAATATATCAAGAGGAACCAATATTAGCACTAATGCTCCTATTTAAGTAACTTAGGAATTTTATCAAACACCTTATGTTTGTAAAGCCTCAATGGCCCTTAGTAATTGGTCTTTGCTTCACCAAGTTCTCATTCTACTACTTCTAGGTGATTCTACAATCTCAAATAGATGTAACTAACACCATTTCTCATCACCCAAATGATTACAACAATCATAATTCAATAATCCAAAACCCTTGTTCTTATGGTTATCTTTATGAAACCCATTTACTTTTCTCCCAAAAACTTATCAATTCATAGTTATAAATGATTAGGGAGTAGAAGCATTACCTTTTCGAAGTTCGCTCCTCTTGAATTCGAGTTCTAGGGATTCCTTTCTCAACAATGGTATCTCGACTGAATATCTAATGAGTGGAAGCATTTACCCATGTTAATAAGGTGTTGGAGAATTAAAATTTACTTAGAATTATCATTAGAACTTACCTTGGATGATGGATGGACCATAGGGAAGTTCGATTCTTAAGAGCTTCCCTTTCTAGAGTAGGTTTTCGTGTTAGGGATGTGGGGGAACGAGGTGGGGATTTTAAATAAGTGAACACATCCCAAAATTAAGTAGGAAAATAAAAGTAGCTCGAATAAGCCTCATCGGCACGAGGCATCATCAGGGGCACCGAAATAACTGTGCAAGGCACCATCAGAGACGCCAAAACTATAGTGCCTTGCATTGTCTGGGACGTTGAGGTTGATGCCCCGGACAATGCCTTGTACTATCTGGGGTACTGAGTTTTTATGGCCTTGCACTGTCTATGGCCATGAGTTTTCATGGACTTGCACTGTCTAAGTCTATAAGACGGACCTCCCATAAACTTAGTCGATTCTATTGAATTTTACACACCTCAGTCTCGGTATTGATTATAAAAGAATTGTTTCCACCCATACTCATCCCAATAGGACTTCACATGTCTAAAAGGTAACATTAATAGTCATTTAACCCATCCACAACTAATCCAGATTTGAAAAGTGTTACATTATCTACCCTTTGGGATCATTCGTCATCAAATGATTGTCCTCACTGTAACTATGGCTGACTCTTGACTTTAAATGGGTCTGGGGGAAACATGTGAACATTGAACTTTCATGAACACTTTCATACTAAACAAAAAGAATACATGATTATTGATGTGCTGAGATGCTAAACTGAATTGTTACTGAACTGATTGGATACTGAGCTGACTGAATACTAAAAGATATGGAGATTATAATATAAGTTTTGAATGAGAAGGATAGCTACCTTCGATATTTCTCCGAAATACCTGCCAGCTAATAGAGCATAACTAGCTTCATAGGGCATCATTATACGCATAACATGAAACATATACATGAATCCTAGTCTATTATGGATACGTCAATTCTAAACTAACGTGGATATATGATTACTTAAATGGCACGGATATTTGAGTACCGAGCTGACGTGAATATCTGAGCACTGAACTGACATCAATATCTGAGTACTAGGCTGGCATGAATATTTGAGTACCAGACTGACATGAGTATCTGAGTACTTGAACAGGCATGAATGTTCTAACATGATATCTAAATATCAGAAACATAGATGTCGTGAAATTAGATCTGAACACTGGAAACTTGAATGTTATAACATGATACGTGAAATACTGCATGTACAACCACCAATTCTGGTGTCAACTCTAACTCGTAAGCTACATGCCCGATATTTCGTAAGATCCTATATAGCCTGATGTATCTGGGACTGAACTTTCCTTTCTTCCCAAATCTTATAACACCTTTAATAGGCAAAACTTTTAGAAACACCCAATCATCGACATGAAACTATAGGTCTCTATGTTGCATGTTCGAGTAGGACCTTTGGCAACTCTGAGTAGTCTTCAAATGCTCTTGAATCAACTTGACTCTCTCCATAGACTGATTGATCAAATCTGGTCCCAACAACTTTGCTTCACCAACTTCGAACCAACTAATTCGTGATCTACACCTTCGCCCATACAAACCATGCTTTACAAATAAGCGAGATAATCCTATTATAAGATCCATATATACCATCTCCACTAAAGGGTATGTATATTCTATGGTAAAACACTAGGATTTGTTCTTCTTTACTCTCACTTGCTGACAATTCAGACACTTGGCCAAAAAGTCTGTGACATTCTTTTTCATGTTGTTCCACCAATAAATCTCCCTGAGACTATGATACATCATTGTGGAACCTTGATAGATATAATACTTGGAATTGTGGGCTTCTAACATGATCCTGCTTCTCTATGTCCATTTACATCTAGGACACACAATCCGTCTTGGTACCTCAAAGTACCATCATGTCCCCCTTATTCAAAAGCCATCATCTTATGCATGTGAATCCCTTCTTTCAACTTCAAGAAGTAGGGATCCCCTTCACTTCGGGTACTAAGGTGGAACAAGTCCTATTATGGAAAGGAATTTCACCACCTTCGGAGTGCGAAAGTCGGACTCCTAGCTTGACTAAGCAGTGAACTTCTATCACCATAGTTCTCTTGTCTGCCTCAATCATGAGGTATACTTCACATACTCGATTATCTTTTTAATGTACTTCCTAAAAACACTTATAGTATTAATGTGAGCTATGTCTTTAACTAGTAGAGTCTCGTGCAATGGCACTACCCTCGCGATACATAACTGGGCATGATTTTACAGTTTTTATATCCTATGCTAAATATGGGGGTTTCAAATCTCCAACCAGACTTACTGATAATTTTCGCAACTCCCCCTTAAACCAAAGGTTAAGGTCTTGTACTTGCAGATCCTTCTTTTTTTGTTTGGGTATCCGACCAACTTTCCTTATTTTTTGCAATTTTATGCACTTTACGTCAGTGATGGCTCATCATCCGACTTACTTCTAAGAAATCTTTCTTACTAGGAAAAAATGAATTACTTACATAAACGGAAAGCTGATGTATTCACAACTATCATACACAATCTTAATGACTTAACTCTACTCACACTGTCGATCTTAGGGAGACCCCTTTTTGAAAATTCTAGAAGGCTATTATTCTGTAGTTGGCTCTCTTACTGCCTAGCTGATTGTTTTATTCCTCCAGTGTCACTGTACTTCGGGTTTAACACAAACACTTTGGGTTCTAACACACGTTCGATATTTCACACTGTCATCCACTAACTAGAGTTAATATGGTTAAGTGAATCAAATTGTACCTCTACTAGCTCTAATGAAATTGCTAATTCACTGTATCAACTAAAAACTTACTTACTATTCTTTTACTAACCACCTGCTAGAATCATGTATTCTTGTTCTACATTGGATAACTAAAGTGAAGCATAATGTTATTTCTAACTTCCCTTAACATCTAACCCTATTCTACCATCGCATACTATCTTTGTTTTTGAACGATGCACATGGATCACACTTAGGGAAATATCACCTGTCTTAAATGAGATTGGAATATCAAACCCCCAAACTTTTTCTATACACTTCAAAATCATATTGGACTATAAATATATGCGGTAAACACTTAGTCACACAACCTATGGATAACTATCATATCCTTTATCTCACAATAATAGCTGCTTCTTATGGTAACTTACTAATGTGGTACTTTCTAGTTCTAATATGAATAAATTTTAACAACTTAAAATCATTCCCTGAAATTTAATATCGGCTTCTCTTGATTCTCATTTTGTACATCATATCTTCTTAGTCATGCATGAGTCTTATTAATTTTTCCCTTAGGCTCTTTTTTTGTCCAAACCTATGGTCATCAATTCATGTCCGCTTTAATTAAATTCTTAACTTGTTACGCCGTGGGATCTAACATCTGAAATATCATCATCCAACATGTGGCTCCATTTACAAGAATTAAAATGAAATTGTTCTTTGAGGTGAAAACACATACAGATATGCTACCATACACAAACATATCTTTCAGAGTATACCATCATCTGGTAAATCACTTTCTGCACCATCCGACGAGTCTTGAGTCTTAATTTGTACCTAAAACACGTAAAGATTTAGCAATAATCATTGTTACTTACATTTTCTTTTATCACCCATATACATCAATGTGTACTCTGAAGTCACCGGAATTGGGATACACTAAAAATTGGAGATCTAGTAACTAAACAACTGAATACTGGCATACTGAATAACCATAACCCTACAAACTGAAAGACTGCATAACTGGTAACTGAGGTAAATTGATAACCATAAAACATGATAAATGCTTTTGTGCTTTCTGATGAGGTTATGCTATAATATGTACTACTATCCATTGTATCCAACTTTCAACATCCTCTCAAGTCTCATTTGTTACCAACCTGTACTTCATAATTATACCCTAATGGGCTATCACCCTCTCCAAGACCTTGGGTTTTTCCTACCCGTCGCTTAGGCATTCAATACGTCTGGAATTCGATAGGAAGAGAAGGTTACCTATTTCTCTAAGTTTCATGGCACGATCTAGAATAGAAAGAAATGAGACAATTTTGAATGTCTTAGTAGTTAATCATTTATATGCATGTCCATCACACACTTATAAAATAAATTCCATTGGACACGACTTCAGAGACTCCCTAGGACACTTGAACCTAATGCTATAATACCAAGCTGTGTCACGCCCCGAACCATGGTCTGGGCGTAACACGACACTCGGTGCCTGGCTGCATGTGACCGAGCGAATCAACTGTATGGCTGGATCAACATGTGGTATAACTGTAAGCTAGATATAAATAAACAACATGATGATCTATTAAAAAAACTAACTTAATTATCATAGATGTAGAACATACTGAAAAGTGTGCAAGTGTAAATGAGTAGCTGACAAGGCTAACACATAAAAGTCTACTAACATCTGACTGGCTGAACTATAGTCTACGAAGCCTCTAAGAATACTAAAACGCGAACTGTTTACCGAAAAGACTGGGGCTTACCAATAGCTGATACGAGATGTCCTAGCAAGCAGAATTGTCAACTTGTAAATCGTTACCTGCATGTAAAACAACTGAAAGAAAGAACTGTAAATACTGAAACTGAAACTGAGCTGATAACTAAGAACCGATAACAAAATACTGAAATGATCGTTAACTAATAACTGAAATGATAACTGCTGAAAGTGAAACTGAAATGATAACTGATAACTGATAACTTAACTGAACAAAGGAAGTAAGGATATGAATACTCCTTCTTCTAGATGAGGAACCACCTGTTAGTCTGAATATTAAACTGCGGCCTAAGGCCCAATATATATGTGCACAAGCTGTGGCCTCTGGCCCAAGTATACGTATACATAACTGCGGCCTCATGCCTAAAAATGCATAAAGCATAAACTGCGGCCTCAATCCCAAATACAGGTGTTCAACATTCAGGAATTTAGAATTAGTAAATGAGAATCATAATGCAATATATGATACTAAACTACTGAACTATACTGAGTTACATGATACTGGAATGCTGAATAGAACTAGACTGAGACATGTATTCATAATAAATTGCTTTGTCATAACTGAAGCTCATAAGATATTTAACGATTATGAAACTATGCCATCTTGAGAATAGAGCTTCTACAACTATTCATGGGACTAAGGAATAATTAATTTATGAGGAAACTCATAACAATCATAAAGAATGGGATGTATGGAGAATCATAAACATTTCCAAACATAAAGAGAGTTAGTTAGTCCCACATACCTTAGCTCTGGCCCTTTTTAAGAGTATCACGATATTTGTCGCCTCTTTCAACGATAATCTACTTTAATATATAAATCAAAAGGAACCAATATTAGCACTAATGCTCATGTTTTAGTAACTTAGGAATTTTATTAGACACCTTATGGGTGTAAAGCCTCACCGACATTAGTAATTGGTCTTTTCTTCACCAAGTTATCATTCTACTACTTCTAGGTGATTCTACAATCCCACATAGATGTAACTAACACCATTTCTCATCACCCAAATATTTACAACAATCCAAAGTCCTAGTTCTTATGATTCTCTTTATCAAACCCATTTACTATTCTCCCAAAAACCTATCAATTCATATTTATAAATGATTAGGGAGTATAAGCATTACCTTTTCCAAGTTCATTCTTCTTGAATTCGAGTTCTAGGGTTTCCTATCTCAACAATGGTATCTTGACCGAATATCTAAGGAGTGGAAGAATTTACCCATGTTAATAAGATGTTGGAGAATTGAAATTAACTTAGAATCATCATTAGAACATACCTTGGATGATGGAGGGACCTTATGGAAGTTAGGTTCTTGAGAGCTTCCCTTTCTAGAGAACGTTTTCATGTTTGGGGTGTGGGGGAATGAGGTAGGGCTTTTAAATAAGTGAACACGTCCCAAAATTAAGGAGGAAAATAAAAGTAGCTCGGATAAACCTCGCCGGCGCAAGGTATAGTCAGGGGCACCGAAATAACTGTGCAAGGTGCCATCAGAGGCGCCAAAACTACAGTGCCTTGCGCTGTCTAGGGCGCTGAGGTTGATGCCCTAGACTGTGCCTTATAATATCTGGGGCACTTGGTTTTTATGGCCTTGCACTACCTATGGCATAGGTCCGGTAAAATGGTCATAATCGTCTATAGAAATATCCAAATGACGAACGGTTTGATGATTTTGAAACTAGACTCAAAGGGCTTTAATTTGATAGGTACATAACCACCTAAGTCTTTAGATTTTGGGAGTGGCATTCGTTGGAATTCGGGTCTTATGCTAATTGAGACAGCCTTTCCACTTAATGTATCCAACTTCTTCCACACAAAGTCTTGCCATTCACAAAACTCCTTAGTATGATCCAACACACCATAAACATGTATTTTCATTTCAAAATGATGTATTTCTATCCCATATGTCTCCTTTAATACTCGAATACGTTATCCTCAAATACTGCTAGCGCACTTTAAAATATTAAATCATTAGGAAATTTTAACGGGGCCTTACATTCTCCCTCGCCTGGGATCATTTGTCCTCGAATGAGGGTTAGAGTCTGCCACAGATGCCCAATGTGACTTATATCTTTATCCTCACACCAAAAGCTAAAATATTTGGCTAACTCCCCAAATTGCAAAATATTCCGGCAGAGTCTCCCCTATAATTGGGCATAACCACTTGCTAGAGAACCACCAAAACAACTCCTAACAATACATCCACAACCCAACAAAGCATCAAAATATATATTAATAACACCGACCTCAATATTAAGGGCATTACGTTATTATAAGTGGTATCTTGACATGAACTGCACTAAATTATAACACATAGAAAGTACCTTTTGAACCACAGCTATTCGACTCTACAAAATAGTGAGAATATTTCCTTTACACAACACACTCGGCCTTTGAGATGACCTCCTCAACTCACTAACTTAGCTATAACACTTTAACGGAGATAATCCTAACTTCTGGACTTATCTAACAAGGATGACTATAAGGTACCTCTCACAAGCCAATTATCTACTTTAACTTCAATAGCTTCCACCTAAACGATAGACAAAAGGTCTTCAAATTACCCTGTGTGACATAGACACATGAAGCACCGGGTGCATAGAGGACAATAACGGGGAAACATCATACTCATAGTTTGGCCTATTTCTTTCAAGATTCCTCAAGGCTCAATGTGCACTACACCTACTTTACCTTTATTAACAATTCACATAATATCTTCATGGAGGAAATCTTGAGAATAACCTGTTCACTTTCTTCAACTCTAAATCTCTATGTCGGACACCCAAACTGTAAGGTCCCGTAAATATTTCCTAATGATTTATGATTTTAACATATTTGAGTATTAAAGGAGACCTATGAGATAGAGCAACATAATTCTAAATTGATAATGTATGAAGGTGTGTTGGAACATACTAAGGAGTTTTGTGAATGGCAAGAACTTGTGTGGAACAAGTTGGATACATTAAGTGGAAAGGATGTTTCAATTGGAACAAGACCCGACTTCAAATGAATAGAACTCCCTCAAGATACTGACTTAGGTGGTTATCTACCTATCAAATTAAATCCCTTTGCGTATAGTTTCCAACGTATCAAATCGTTTGTCATTTGGATATTTCTACAGAAAGTTATGGCCAATGTAATAGACATGTGTCATATGCATGCCCAGAAGAGCGGACGCGCATATTTGAGAGTTTATGCCTCATGTGCGCGGCCGCGCATATAGGAGCTCATTTAATACCCCCAGTGCCGGGTAGAGAGGGGGGTTAAGTCATTTCTCGAGCTAAAACCTGATATTTTAGAGAGATGTAAGAGCATTTTAGAGAGAGAAGGAGTAAACCAAACATTCTAATCACCCAATCTTGCACCAATCTCCAAGAATCAAGGAACCTAATCACAAGATCTTCATCTAAGAGGTAAGGTTCCATACCCTAGTCTTTAAATTCTAGTTTGGGGTAAAAGATGTGTGATGGGAAGTATGATTCTTGGGTGTAAGAGTATTATTTATACATAATTCTACTAATAAAGTTTGTGGGAAGAATGTTGAGCTAAAATAAGTAAAGATTGGGTTGAGGAATTAAGGAGATCTTGTATAAGAACCTTGTAGCAAAGTTTGCACACCTAATATTTGATAAAATGCTCAAATGAGCTGAAACCATTAATATCTTCCTAATTTGTGTTCAATTTTGTTATGTCTCAAAATATATTGGGATTCCTTGAATTTCCGGAACATTGTAGTAATTTATGGAAATCTCAAAGTGAGGTATGTTGGCTAAACTTTCTCTCTTAGAATCGAATTCTATAATGTTCCCGAAAGTTTAAATGTATGGGTTGCATATTAAAATCTTATGGCTTTGAGTCGTGTATCAAATGAAAGCTAGTATGCCAAATTGTGTGAGAAAAACTCGATATGTTTAAGACCCTTAATTGCTCATATGTATACCTAAAGTCTTGATTGGAAATGCCTTGTTGGTGATAATGTATAAAGATGCTCGAAAATGAAAGAAGTGAGTTGGTGATATAAATTGTGGCCACCGTGCCAAGAATGAAAGTTATACTTGTGGCCAATGGTGCTAATGAAATGAAATGATGCGACAAAGGTTATGAAATGAGCTTTTATTTAACTATTCCAAATTGACTTCGAAAATATATTTTCCTAAAAGCTTATGTACTCAAGCCATGCCCAAATGTGGCTATTTTATCTAATGTTATGCTTTGTAAGTATTTCCAATGTGTTTATAACTCTTATATATTCAGGAGTTGAAATGGCTTATTGCCCTTTTTGGGGAAAAGTATTTCAAGAATAAATGATGTGGGGTAATGGTGGAATCTTTCACAAAAGGACCTTGAAACCTTAATGCGCACCTAGTGTTTGATAATATGCTCAAATGAGCTAGAATCATGATCATCTTCCTAATTTTGGTCCAACTTGTTATATATCTAAAATAGATTGAAGTTGCTAAGAATTCTAGATCATTTTAGAGTTTGAGAAGCTCAATTGAGGTATGTTGGCTAAATCCCCTTCTTCTTTGAATCGAATCCCACGGTGTTCATGTAATTGGTGTAAGTCCTTGACCATTATAGAATTGGCTATTCCTGAAGTGTTGCTGTTGAAGGATGTATGTTCAATATTTATTCTAAATGCTTCATCATGTCATCTTGCCATTTGAGGATGTGTTGAAAATGTGGAATATATGTTAGAAATGTTAAGACTTCATGTCAAGATCGATAAAGGTTGTTATGCCAATTGTATGAAAAGCCTCTATGTGTCTAAGATTCCCAAGTTGTTCATATGTGAATTTAATGTCTTGAATGGGAAACCTTATTGTTGTTGATAATGATAATGATGTTTGAATGTGGAAAATGCAACTGGAATTATGAAATACGGCCAAGAGCCATGAATGACTTCACAATTTTGGCCCTAGTGCCACTAAATCGAAAGTATATAAAAGAAGTATGATGTGAAATGATTGACTGAAAAGGTAATGTCATGGGTAAGTCGGCCTAGCCGATCGAGGCTTGATCGAATGCCATGCTGCACTCATGGTGGTAACTGTGCTGGAAATTACAAATTGAAAAAGGTAATGTCTCAGGTGAGACGACCTAGCCGTGATCGGATGCCATGCCACACACATGATGGTACTGTGTTGGAAATTATGATGCCGCACACATCGGACTCCATGCAAGAATACGGTGGCATTGTGAATTAGGGTATATTAGCTCTAAAGATCACCCAACCTAATAACATGGAAATTGACTTGAAAACTTATGTGATCTTTAACTTGACTATTCCTCTTGTATTATTATTAGTTCTATTGAGATGGTGTTTAGCTATACATAATAATGCTATTCGACGGTACTAACGTCCCTTTTGCTGGGAGTATTGTATCTTTAAATGGATGCGGGTGGTTACATAGCAGGCAGTGTTGATCAACGATAGTGGCACATCCTCTTGCCACTATCTAGAGGATAGTGGAAAGAGGCTCCATAGATAATGTGTGGGTTGTACATGGGAGTTAGAAAAGTCAAACATGTTATGTTGTGTATTTTGAGACTTAATAGTGTAGTAACTAATGAACCGGTTCAATGTTTTATGTATGAACTTCCTACTATTTAATTAATGATATCATGTCTTTTCTTGATCATGGGTGAGTAGGGTAGAAAGTATCTGATAGGCTTGCTCAACCGGGTTCACTCAGTTTAGCACTGGTCGCGCTTCCCGAGAATAGGGATTGACATTTTCTTGGAAGGAAACCCATTGTTTTTAAAGCCTTCATTATTAATGAACCTAAATTTGTGATTTCTAGAATATTCTATTTGTTGATATTTATGATGATGATCAATGAAAGGGAAGAAATGAAAGTGTGGAATATGAAATACGGCAATTGTGCCAAGAATGAAGAATCATATGTATGGTCAAGAGAGCCAATGAAATAATGATGTTGAAAGTGCCAATGAGGCTATAACGGTATGAAAGGTTATGAGGTAAATGCATTTGTATTGTTGTTTCCTTTGTAAGCAAATCAAAAATATTTTTGGGAGTATCGATAGTCACTGAGGAAGGGTAGGTTGAAATTACCTAACCCCGAAACTACACGTGTCGGTGTAGGAATGGATTGTCATTATTCCCCTTATTTGGGATGAGATTGATGTGATAAAATTATTCTTCTTAATAGAGATGAGATGACTGATAGAAAAGGATGATGTGGATCCACACGGTATTGTGGTGAGATGGCCAAGCCGATCGGGTCGTGATCAGACACCATGTCACACACATGGTGGTGATTATAATTGTACTTGTGATTATGGTTGATGTCTCGAATGAGACAGCCTAGCCGATCGGGTCTTGATCGGTCACCGTGTCGCACACATAGTGATGATTGTGCTGGAATTTGTAATTGAATTTGTGATTATGGTTGATGTCTCTAATGATATGGCTTAGCAAATCGGTTAAGAATCGAACTCCGTGCTAAAAGTATAGTGGTATTGGTATTGAGAGTGATTGTGGTTGATGTCTCAAATGAGATGGCCTAGACGATTGGGTCGTGATCGGACTATGTGCTAAAAGTATGGTGGTATTGGTATTGTAAACATTGGTATTGTGAACGATGGTATTGTGAACAGTGGTATATCGGTGCTAATGATCTCCCAACGAAAAGTTGTATATGAAGTTCGTATTTTGAAAATTATTATGTTTTAACTGGACATTTGGATATTGTTGATTGTGACTTGTTGTTTCTATGTGTTTCCTTTTCTTATATGGGAATCTATTTTGAAAGCGGTCTTTTAGCTATACACACTAGTGCTATTTGAGGGTACACACCGGGGGTGCGGCATGTTTAATGGATGTAGATGGTTCTACAGCAGGCGGTATTGATCAGTGATAGCGGTACACTCTCTTCAGCTGACTTGGTGAGCCCCACTTCATTTCGGGATCATGTATCTTTTGTTTCTCATGTACTTTGTGGTTGAGGTATAGCCGGGGCCTTGTTGCCAGCATTTTCATATTTCTCTTTTGTTGTACTTAGAGGCTCTATAGACAAGTTGTGGGTGGAATGTAATGTGGAGAATTGAATTAGAAATGTTGGTCTTTGGAAATCATGTTTTTCATTAATTCTATAAACTAGTAATATTTTTGAAATTATGAATGAAGTTGCTAATTGAAATGATATGGGAGTTTCTAATGAAATCGTTTTAATATTTGATTAATGGAGTAAATCTCCTCTTTATTTATAGATGAGTTTGGGTAGAAGGAAATCTAACAGGCTTCTCAGTCGGGTTCACTCGGTTGAGCACCGGTCGCGCTCCCCAAGTTTGGGCGTGACAAACTTGGTATCAGAGCCTAAGGTTTTATAGTGTCCTAGGATGTCTCGGAGCCGTGTCTAGTAGAGTCCTTCTTATCGGTGTATTGTCGACCACATCTATAATGAGGAGGCTACTTGGACATTTAGGAATTTCACACTTCTTTGATACTCCAGATCGTGTTATAGAGCGCAAGGTAGGAAGCTAAATTCCTCGTCATGTCTTATGTTCCATAGAGTAACCCACGGGTTCGAGGCAGCAAGGCGTTATTGAAAGAACCAGTTTCTAGGGAAAGTGTCGTTGTTCCTATTAATGTTAACACGCCACAGGAATATGTGGTGAGAGCACCTAAGAAAAGAAAGAGGATTTTTCGCATTAATGAGCCAGAATGTTTGATATGAAAGAAAAGCCACTCGGGTTTATGTTGGATGATTCTCGGAGCATGTTATGGTTGTCGAAAGAAGGGGCACAAAAAAGAAAAAATGCCCTTAGGTTGTGTACACCCATCCGAATATGCCCGATATGCGATTGGGAACATTTTGGGTCATGTTGTGAGTATGCTTAGAAGTGTGTTAGGGGTGGTAGATTTGGGCAATTCAAAAAGTGCACGCAACGAGCTGTTGCAAAGATTGTTAATCCCATCACGTGGTCCTGGACGAAGGATAGGGGAATGATTATAATGTATGCAAAAAGGGTAAATATCAAGTAGGTGGGGCGAGTCAATTTAACATACCTCATCCTTATTGTGTGAAGTGTAAGAGATGTCATTCATGGGTATGTCACTATGGTACCAATGTATGTTACAGATGTGGAGTCGAGGGGCATCGGTTAAGGCACTGCCCCGTCAACTTAAAATCATCAAGCAAGTCACTCATTAGTACATAATTATGAACAAGCATAATTTTTCCTTGTTGTATAGGTACATCTACATTGAAGAGCCTTCATAAACACGGTATTAACAAGACGTTGAATCACAAAACATTGCATGTACCTCTTGAGGAATTGAGTTCTATAATGATTTCCTTGGAATGAGTTATAACCCTAGGTTAATATTTCCCACTTTCTTCCCTAAATGCTAAACAAGGGACTATACCTGATGAAATTTTACAGAATCTTTTGATTTGAATGGATAACATCTGCGCACTTGTGATTATGCATGCACATATATTAAGTTTACCTATGTGGTATCAAATCCAATGTAAGGCAGCCTAATGTCGAGATCTTTCTTGAGCTAGTCTCTTTCTCCTGTGCACATAACTCATATGGTTTGAACAATCACTTTACTCCTTTGTGAATATTATAATGAATCATTTTCACTGTTTAGTAACATAAGAGCACATATTATGAATATATTGATTGGAAAGACAAATTCATCGTATCTCTAGTTCTCTCATATAGGATCAACTATTGGAAAAGGTTAAGTTGTGAGAATGATAATGATCTCACTAGTGTTCAACTTCTTTTTCATCCCCATGGTCTTGTGACATAGATTCCTTGTGCCAGTTAATGTTAAGAGTGTAATGGAATTACATGCATTGTGAAACCCATTTCACATTCGGGGTACCAAAATATTCTCATTTCGAGTTAAACTGATTTTTCCTACACTCCAGGAGACGACTGGTGTCACGTACTTCGCTATTTCTCTTTGAGGCCTACTATTACCAAACAAGGCACATATGGAATAAAACAATTGTTGTTGTCCTTTCATGAATAATAGTCTTTCAAGAATAACTGGCGCTAATGTCTTTATCCTTCCGATTATGCCTCCCATATGTCACATGTCAAAGAAGAAGCGTCATCCCATGATCACATATATTGGATAGGAAATTTTATGGTCATATCCAAGCTTGCACATCTTTGACTAATTGTTGGAGGTCGCCAAAGGTTTAGTTTGGGTGTTCGGCATAGAGATTTAGAGTTGAAGAAAGTGAATGGGTTATTCTCAATATTTTCTCCATGAGGATGCTATGTGAATTGTTAAGGAAGGTAAAGTATGTGTAGTCACATTAGGCCTTATGAAATCTTAAAGGAAATAGGCCAAACCATGAGTAAGATGTTTCACCTATTATTGTCCTCTGTGTACCCGATGTATCATATGTCTACGTCTATGAAGGTAATAATAAATCCTTTGTCGATCATTCCGGTGAAAGCTAGTGAATGTGAAGTTAATGGATAATTGGATTATGAGGGGTATCTATTTGCCATCCTCGTTAGATAATTCTGAGAGTTGAGATTGCCTCCGTTAATGTGTTATAACGAGGTCTATAAATCGAGGAGGCCACCTTGAGGTCCAAAAGTGTTAAGGAAATAAAATGTTCTCACTTGAGTGTATAGGCAAATGATTGTGAATCGAAAGGCACATTATATGTGTTATGATTTTAATATGTGCAGCTCATGTTTAGATATAACTCTTGTTAATATAATTCCCTTAATGTTGAGATTCGTGGTGTTGATATATATTGTCATACTTTGTTGAGATGTGGATGTGTTATTAGGAGTTGTTTTGGTGGTCCTCAGGCAGGTGGTTAGGCCCAATTGCAGAGGACACTCAGCCGAAATTTCTGAAAGCAAAATTTTGGAGATAGTCAAATTTGGGAGCTTAAGATGTGTGGAAGAATAAACGAGTTATGTTAAGTGTGTGGGGACGGACTCTACTTGTTATTAGAGGACGAATGATCCTAAGTGGGGGAGAATGTAAGGCCCCTTAAAAATTTCCTAATGATTTAAGATTTTAAAGTGCGCCAACGGTATTTGGGAATAACATATTTGAGTATTAAAGGAGACCTATGAGATAGAGCCACATAATTTTGAATTGATAATGTATGTTTAAGGTGTGTTGGAACATAATAAGGAGTTTTTTGAATGGGAAGAACTCGTGTGGAACAAGTTGGATACATTAAGTAGAAAGGATGTTTCAATTCACACAAGACCCGACTTAAAATGAACATACCTCCCTCAATATAATGACTTAGGTGGTGATTTACCTATAGAATTAAAGCCATTTGCGTCTCCTTTCCAACGCATCAAACCGTTGATCATTCGGATATTTAAACAGAAAGTTATGGCCATTTTACTGGACATGTGTCATAAGCTCGCCCAGATGCATGACCGCGCATATTTGAGCGTTTCTGCCTCAGGTGCGCGGCCACTTGCCCAGGTGCGCGGCCACGCACGTAAGAGCTCATTTAATACCCCCAAGGCCAGGTAGAGAGAGGGGTTAAGTCATTTCTTGAGCTAAAACCTGATATTTTAGAGAGATGTAAGAGCAATTTAGAGAGAGAATGAGTAAAACTAACAATCTAATCATCCAATCTTACACCAATCTCCAAGAATCAAGGAAGCTAATCACAAGATCTTCATCTAAGAGGTAAGGTTCCATACCCTAGTCTTTAATTTCGAGTTTGGGGTAAAAGATAGGTGATGGGGAGTATGATTCTTGGGTGTGAGAGTATTATTTATACATGCTTGTACTAATAAGGAAATCTTGTAGAAGAACCTTGTAGCCAAATTTGCACACCTAGTGTTTGATAAAATGCTCAAATGAGCTGAAACCATGAATATCTTCCTAATTTGTGTTCAATTTTGTTATGTCTCAAAATAGATTGGGATTGCTAGAATTTACGGAATGTTGTAGTAATTTAAGGAAAGCTCAAAGTGAGGTATGTTTGCTAAACTTTCTCTCTTATAATCGAATTCAACAATGTTCCCGTAAGTTTCAAAGTATGGGTTGCGTATTAAAATGTTATGGCTTTGAGTCGTGTTTCAAATGAAAGCTAGTATGCAAAATTGTGTGAGAAACCTCGATATGTTTAAGACCCTTAATTGCTCATATGTGTACCTAAAGTCTTAATTGGAAATGCCTTGTTGTTGATAATGTATAAAGATGCTCGAAAGTGAAAGAAGTGACTTGGTGATATAAATTGTGGCCACCGTGCCAAGAATGAAAGTTATACTTGTGGCCAATGGTGCTAATGAAATGAAATGATGTGAGAAAGGATATGAAATGAGCTTTGATTTAACTAATTTGAATTGACTGCGATAATAGATTTGCCTCAAAGCTTATGTACTCAAGTCATGCCCAAATGTGGCTATTTTATCTAATGCTATGCTTTGTAAGTATTTCCAATGTGTTTTGAACTCTTATATATTCAGGAGTTGAAATGGTGTATTGCNAAGCTTATGTACTCAAGTCATGCCCAAATGTGGCTATTTTATCTAATGCTATGCTTTGTAAGTATTTCCAATGTGTTTTGAACTCTTATATATTTAGGAGTTGAAATGGTGTATTGCCCTTTTTGGGGAAAAGTATTTCAAGAATAAATGATGTGTTACTTATTTATGATTTTAACTTGTGCTTCGATCGCCAATCATTTTACTCCATTTTCTTTGAAAGAAATCCATTGTGTTTAAAGCCTCCATTACTAATGAACCTAAAGTTGTGATTTCCGGAATATTCTATTTGTTGATATTTATGATGATGATCCATGAAAGGGAAGAAATGAAAGCGTGGAATATGAAATACGACCATTGTGCCAAGAATGAAGAATCATATGTATGGCCAACAAAGCCAATGAAATAATGATGTTGAAAGTGTTGAAAGTGCCAATGAGGATATATACGGTATGAAAGATTATGAGGTAAATGTATTTGTATTGTTGTTTCCTTTGTAAGCAAATCAAAAATATTTTTGGGAGTATCGATAATCACCGAGGAAGGGTAGGTTGAAATTACCTAACTTCGAAACTACATGTGTCGGTGTTGGAATGTATTGTAATTATTCCCCTTATTCTGGATGAGAATGATGTGATAAAATTATTCCCCTTAATTCAGATGAGATGATTGATAGAAAAGGATGATTTCGATCCACACGGTATTGTGCGGAGACAGCCTAGTCGATCTGGTCGTGATCTGACACCATGTCGCACACATGGTGGTGATTGTGCTGGAAATTGTAATTCTGATTGTGGTTGATGTCTCGAATGAGATGGCCTAGCCGATCGTGTTGTGATCGGACACCATGTCGCACACATGGTGGTGATTGTGCTGGAAATTGTAATTGTGATTGTGGTTGATGTCTCGAATGAGATGGCCTAGCCGATCGTGTTGTGATCGGACACCATGTCGCACACATGGTGGTGATTGTGCTGGAAATTGTAATTGTGATTGTGGTTGATGTCTCGAATGAGATGGCCTAGCCGATCGTGTTGTGATCGGACACCATGTCGCACACATGGTGGTGATTATGCTGGAAATTGTAATTGAAACTGTGATTGTGGTTGATATCGCTAATGAGATGGCCTAGCTGATCGGGTCGTGATCAGACTCCGTGCTAAAAGTACGGTGGCATTGGTATTGAGAGTGATTGTGGTTGATGTCTCTAATGAGATGACCTAGCCGATCGGTTCGTGATCGGACTCCCTGATAAAAGTATGGTGGTATTGGTATTGTGAACATTGGTATTGTGAATGATGGTATTGTGAACAATGGTATATTGGTTCTAATGATCTCCCGACCAAAACTTGTATATGAAGTTCGTATTTTGAAAAGTATTATGTTTTAACTGGACATTTGAATATTGTTGATTGTGACTTGTTGTTTCTATGTGTTTCCTTTTCTTATATGGGCATTCTATTTTGAAAGAGGACTTTTAGCTATACATACTAGTGCTATTCGACGGTACTAACGACCCTTTTGCTGGGGGCGCTGCATCTTTAATGGATGCAGGTGGTTCTATATCAGGCAGTATTGATCAGTGATAGCGATACACTCTCTTCAGCTGACTTGATGAGCCCCGCTTCATTTCGGGTTCATGTATCTTTTGTTTCTCATGTACTTTGTAGTTGAGGTATAGCCGGGGCCTTGTTGCCGGCATTTCCATATTTCTCTTTTGTTGTACTTAGAGGCTTCGTAGACAAGTTGTGGGTTGTATTTAATGTGGGTAATTGAATTAGAAATATTGGTATTTGAAAATCATATTTTTCATTAATCCTATAAACTCGTAATATTTTGGAATTATGAATGAAGTTGCTAATGGAAATGAAATGAGAGTTGCTAATGAAATATTTTCAATGTTTGATTAATGGAGTACATCTCCTCTTTATTC
>AWOL01S0017236.1:23049-35088 GCA_000715115.1 Nicotiana otophora
TGATAAAAGTATGGTGGTATTGGTATTGTGAACATTGGTATTGTGAATGATGGTATTGTGAACAATGGTATATTGGTTCTAATGATCTCCCGACCAAAACTTGTATATGAAGTTCGTATTTTGAAAAGTATTATGTTTTAACTGGACATTTGAATATTGTTGATTGTGACTTGTTGTTTCTATGTGTTTCCTTTTCTTATATGGGCATTCTATTTTGAAAGAGGACTTTTAGCTATACATACTAGTGCTATTCGACGGTACTAACGACCCTTTTGCTGGGGGCGCTGCATCTTTAATGGATGCAGGTGGTTCTATATCAGGCAGTATTGATCAGTGATAGCGATACACTCTCTTCAGCTGACTTGATGAGCCCCGCTTCATTTCGGGTTCATGTATCTTTTGTTTCTCATGTACTTTGTAGTTGAGGTATAGCCGGGGCCTTGTTGCCGGCATTTCCATATTTCTCTTTTGTTGTACTTAGAGGCTTCGTAGACAAGTTGTGGGTTGTATTTAATGTGGGTAATTGAATTAGAAATATTGGTATTTGAAAATCATATTTTTCATTAATCCTATAAACTCGTAATATTTTGGAATTATGAATGAAGTTGCTAATGGAAATGAAATGAGAGTTGCTAATGAAATATTTTCAATGTTTGATTAATGGAGTACATTTCCTCTTTATTCCTGGATGAGTTTGGGTAGAAGGAAATCTAACAGGCTTGCTCGGCCGGGTTCACTCGGTTGAGCACCGGTCGCGCTCCCCGAGTTTGGGGCGTGACACAAACTAAACCCTTGGCGACCTTTAACCATAATTCTAGGATGTGATAGAATGAATATGACAATAGATTTCTTACCCAATAGGTTCGATCATGGAATGATACTTTCTCTTTGACAGGATGGACCCACTACTATTGGTAGATTTAATACAAGGAGGAACAACGGGGTTCGAGATTGAGCTGGAATTGTTTAGGAATTCATCAATGTGCCGAGCAGCGCATTACTGGAGCTTATATCCTAAGGTATGTGAAGTGTACTACGAATGGTGCTAACATGATTAATTATTGTGATGTCATCATTTATTTGACAAATGAGGCATAGAGTTAAATAGTGCATACAGATAATGTGGAAACCATGTACATGATCCTATGATGTAAAAGAGGTGAGTCATTAGCATCAGTTATTCTTGGAAGGAGACGAGTTATGCGACAGATAGTAACAGTTGTTCCATCCCATATGTGCCTTGCCCGACAATAGTAAGCTCTAAGGAGAAATAGTCAAGTACGTGACACCAGTTGCCTCCTTGAGTGTAGGGAAAATTGGTGTAGCTCAAAATGAGAAGATTCTTGCACCATGAATGTGTTAGTGATTTCAAAAATACATGAAGTTGCATTACGCCCTTGACAGTATTTGACACTGGAAAACTACGCCCCATGCCTACCCGGCTAAAAAAGAGGTTGGTCACTAGTGGGATTATTATTACGACAACTTATTCCTTCCTGATGGTTGATCCTATATGAGAGGACTACAGATACGATAAACTTAACCCTTAAACTAAATATGTTCATGATAGGTGCCTAATAATCTGGAATATCTAATTCCAACCTTTCACGAGTGAGACCATGTATCTAGGACATCTTAATATTAGGGTTAAATCATGCATTTGTTAGAAAGGTTCTAATGGGTAATATGATGATCCGGGGAAAAGGAATAATAACTCCTATCCACCGAGGGATGTGGAACATTAAGGGTAGTAAACCCTCTACATAGGACAATGACATACTTCATGATTTACTAACTAAGGAACTCAGTCAGTACATGTTGCAGAGGTTTAAAGAGAAAATGAACATTTGTTATGAGCTGGAAATATTTCTGCTATAATAACTCCAAAACTGCAATGCCAGGCCACGTCATGGGAAACTTCTATACTAGGAACAAAGTGAGCTACTTAATGCAGAATATCCTAAGTGGCCATAAAAGTCATACTAAGATAGGCAAACAATAGATATTCTTATGATGAATTTGTGAGGATCCCATGTTTTATAGTAACTTTATGCAGACAATTGACCCTCTCACCTGACATGTACACATATAATAGGTGCTGAAATATGCTTTTATGTTACTTGGATAGGGAAAAGGATCTATGACTATATTCACAAAGGGAGAAAAGTGACTATTCAAACCATAGGTGTCACATGCATAGGAAAGAGAGAGTGACTCGAGAAGGATCTCAACACTGGGTTGCTTTACATTGTACTTGATACCACATAGGTAACCTTTATGACGGTGCATGCATAAGCACAAGGGAGTAGACGTTATCCATTTTGATTAGAAGTTTCTCTAAGGAATTCAATAGGTATAGTCCCTGGTGGAGAATTTAGGAAAGCAAGTTGGAATTATTAACCTGGGCTTGTGACTCAATTCAAAGAAATCATTATAGAAATCAATTCCTTATGAGGTTGCAAGTAAGATAATTGTGATAAAGAGGCATCACAAATGATATGTCTCGTTCAAAGAGTGGATACAGATAACGTCTCATAAAGTTGTTCCGGTTCTATCCCAAATTCCATAGCAACATAAGGAATGACATATGACCAAGTGGAACTGGGGTTAATAAGAGCATATACATCTTGAGATTGGATAGTCAATATACATGTAACCACATATGGAGAAGCCTCCAACTTTTGACGCCTCTTCATAGCATAAAACTTGCTGGGCCCTCCCGAGCTATTGATACAAACCCTAGCATCTCCACGCCTTGCGGGCGGTATAATCCCTCCAAGCCTCCATGGTGGAAGTAACAATCTCTCTACCGACTTGCGGTGTAGGCCTTTGGAATTTGCCAAACCTGCCACCCCTAACATGCTATTGCGCATACTCACAACATGATGCCAAATGTTCCTTCCCACATATCAGGCAGACCGGGGTGGGGGTACCAATCTAGGGCATTTGTTCTTCTTTTTCTCCCTCTTTCCACAACCATAACATACTTCAAGAGTCATCCAACATGTTCCCAAGTGACGTATCTTGCAAATCAAACAATCTGATTCATTAGTACCAACAACCCTCTTTCATTTCTTAAATCCTCTCACCACACGATCGAGGGGTGTGGTAACATTGGTAGGAATGGGGGTATTTCACTTAGCAACAAGTTCTTCCAATCCCTCCACGGATTAACGCATTCTCCAAATAAAATCTTGTGCACTTTCCCCCAGATTCTCCGACGAGGTTATTCACTCTTGCTGCTTCAAACTCGTGGATTACTCATCTGGAAAATCAGACATAACGATAAAATTAACTTTCTATCTTAAGATTTATCGCACGATCTGGAGTATCAAAGAAGGGTGACATTCCTAAATGCCCAAGTACCCTCCTAATTTTAGATGTGGTCGACAACATACCGATAAGAAGGACTCTACTAGACACGGCTCTGAAACATCCTAGGACACTTTAAAATCTTAGGCTCTAATAATAAGTTTGTCACGCCCGGACCTCGGGGACCGCGATCGGTGCTCAACTAAGATACCCCGGTTAATCAAGCCTCAAAGATACCTTCTATCCAACCTTGCCCTTTAACAATATAAATATCAGTACAAGTGATAGACAAGAGAAGAGTCTAAGTGTTCCAAAGTGCTTTTCCATTACTCAAAGGAGATTCATTAACGATTACCAAAATATTAGAAGTTTATAGATATGATGAAAAACATGTTTCCCAAAATACCAATACATCAAGTTCAACTCCAAATATCAAACACCACCAACACTATGTCTACGGAGCCTCTAAGTACAACAGAAGAGTAGAATTGAAGTGTCGGCGATAAGGCCTCGGCAATACCTCAAAGCACAAAATACAATGTCAAATGACATAAAGCCTAGAACAGAGTAGGGCTCACCAAAACCTGTTGAGTATAGAGTAACTGCTAACGAGGATCAAGACCGGCCGCTGATGAACTACCTGCATCCATTGAAGATGCAGCGCCCCGGCAACAGTAACGTTAGTACATATGGAATAGTACTAGTATGTAAAGCTAAATGTCCTCTTACGAAATGGAACGCCAATGATAGAAGGGGAAACATCATGGAAGTAACAAGTAACTATCAATGATATCCAAATGCCAAGTTAAAATATAACAATTTTAAAAATACAAAAATAATATATATTGTTTGTAGGGAGATCATTAGCACCGATATAGCATCATGTTTTTATCCCGGAGTATGATCACGCCCGATCGACTAGTCCACCCCCCCACGGACAATGTGGTTTGACATGTAATGCGAAAAACAGTGTTACCAAGAGTAGTACCACCATGTGCGCAGCATTGTGTCCGATCTCCACCCGATTGGCTAGGCTGACTTCCCACATATGCTATGTGGGTTGACTTTCCAATTCACAACTAATATCAATCTCATCCCAAATAAGGGAAATAATCACAATCTACCACAATCCACCCAACCCCGGCACATGTAGTTTCGGGCGTGGGCCATATGAACCACCCTTCCTAGGTTTGCTAATGATACTCCCAAAAATAATTATTTTTGTTCTGCACGCAAGGTAATATAAATACAAATCTATTCACCTCATCATCTTTCACTTTGTATAACTCTTAATTACTATTTTCAACCACTAATAACAAAAGTATTACTTTGGCTCTTTTGGCCATTCACAAATTTCTTTATTCATGGAATGGTGGCTGTATTTCATGTTCCAAACATCCATTTCTTTACTCTCGTGTATCATCATCATTAATATCAACATATATAATATTTTTGAAATCACAACTTTAAGTTCATTAGAATTGAATACTTTAAACACAATAGATTTCTTTCCAAGAAACAGAGTAAAATGATTGGCATTCAAAGCACAAGTTAAAATCATAGAGGAGTAACACACCATTTATTCTTGAAATACTTTTCCCAAAAAGGGAAATACACAATTTCAACTCACTTCTATCACCTTCAAGCATCGATATAGATTATCAACAATATGAGTATTCAAAATCACAGTCTTAAGTATATATATATGAGCAATAGCAGTTTTGGAAACATGGAGTATTCTTTCCCAGGTAAGCATAATGGACTTTCATTTGCAACATGACTAAGAGTCATAACATTATAATACACATATCATACTTTGAATGCGTTCCCGAAGGATAACATAATATGATAAGAGCATCTAAAACACATTTTGAACACACACACACACACACACACACACACATATATATATATATATATATATATATATATATATATATATATCTTTCGAAACAAGGTTCATTCGGAATAGTCGAATTTATTAGGAACTTGAGTCAACCACACTAGAAACTTGCGGAAACATCATGTAATTCAATTCTAAGAGAGTAGTTTAGCCAATATACATGGAATTCGCCCCTTAATAGTACTACGATGGTCCACCACACTAAACAACTTCACTCTACAAAAATGCAACACATTTGTACCAATAGTATTATGATTTCTATACTTTAACTCATTTAGACTTTTTATCAAATGTCTAACGTGAATATCTTTCAACAACCTCCTTCAATGGAATTTCTTCACCTAACAACCACCTTCCATACCACTGATTCACCGTACCATCATCTCTAGGCCATCGACAACTTCCATTAGCACGCGCATGCCCAACAATTCACACCCAAACCATAAATCTCATTAATTAAACCATTTTACAATCTCTCCAACACCAACACAACTCAGGCTAGGCACTTATGGCTTCAAATCACCACCCCATAAGTCCTAACATATATTTCATACATAATTTAATCACCATAGAGTATTAAGAGATGGTAGACATATGGGGTGACACTCTTGAAAATTCCAACTTGTAGTGTTATTGACCAATTTGAGGATTTGAATGGAAATCTATGGATCTTCAAGATTACTCCTAGTTAATATAAGTGTTTAGGACTAGTAATCAACTCAAAATTACTCCAAACACATTACCTTGGTTCATAGGAGGGAAGTATAGGAAGGGTTCCCCTTGATATGCAAGCCCTAGATCAAAGAAATGACTTAGCCCCTCTCTCTACTCGGCCTTGGGGGTATTTATAGGGCTCCTACGTGCGCGGTCACGCATGTGATCAAGTGAATGCACATCTGGCCGCACACATAAGGCAGAAATCCCCTTATATGTGCGGTCGCTCATCTAGGCGCGCATATGGCATAGGTCTGGTAAAATGGCCATAACGTTCTTTAGAAATATCCAAATGACAAACAGCGTTGGAAACTAGACTCAAAGGGCTTTAATTTGGTAGATATAGCACCACCTAAGTTATTATATTTTCGGAGTGGCATTCATTTGAAGTCGGGTCTTGTGCTAATTGAGACATCCTTTCCAATTAATGTATCCAACTTGTTCCACACAATTTCTTCCCATTCACAAAACTCCTTAGTATGATCTAACACACCTTAAACATATATTTTCATTTCAAAATGATGTGATTTTATCACATAGGTCTCCTTTAATACTTGAATACGCTATCCTCAAATACCGCTTGCGCTCTTTAAAATCTTAAATCATTAGGAAATTGTAACGGGGCCTTACAATCACCCCATAATTCCAATTACATTAATATAAAATCTAAGTAATATTAGACCTAAATTTTAAGTAAAATTATGAATGTAACTTGCGACAACTTTTGTCCACTTTTGTTTCCTAACTCGTTTGACTTCGAAATTAACACACGACTATAATATGACTAAAATACCTCATAATACCACCTCCTTATCATATTAATCACTCCAGTATCACCCCAAAAGTATGGGTTATAAAATTCTCAACTTTCTGTTTCGACAAAACTTATTTGCTTCGATTTGTTTAGCATCTTGGTACTTGAAGTTCTTGATATTAAATATTTGTAACCTCTAAAGTAACATGATTAACTTACACTATGTACATTCAAAGATGATCTACTTTTCGAGCATACATCACCTGACTTACGACGTACTTTTACACAAGAAAACATGGGGTGAAATATCATTCCCCTCTTTGGAACATTCGTCCTCAAGTGTTGCCTGATGTGGTTATCAGTCTCATAACCTATAAATCTTACGAATATTTTTATACTGTCCTTTCAATCTAGGCAACTGTTCTATGAATAAATCCAAAGGCCAGGGCATTCCCTCCTTCGGGCCTCTTTCTTACACCAGGACTTGTGTTACAAATTCTTCCAATATCGTAACTGTTGCTACCTTCTGTCAAGAAGCCTGTACGACTATGTCCTTGTACGCACACCTATCCAACTTTTTTCTAATTTTTCCTCCATCTTTTATCCAATCATTCTAAGCCTCACTTTGTGAACATATCATAACTATGACAAACTATCCCTCTGGGCATTTATAGGTATACTGATGTTCTTTGCTTAGTACTTTGTCGAACTTACGGTTATTGCTATATTTTGTTTCATATCCTCGATTATCTTATAGCATTTCTGCATCTTGGTAGGTTATATTATACCATAACACTTACTTCGGTTCATTATTACTCAGGTCTGCTACCCAAACCCAGGTTGCTCTCTCCCTGCTTATCCTGTATGTATAAATCTAAGTCCTTTAATGATTCCCGATTATCTTCATCTTAAGAATGACAGCCTAATCTCATCCTAATTCACTCAAAATACTAATTTTACATACTTTATATACCTTATTATCATGGTCATGTAGTATATTATATAGCCCTAGTCTATAAATACGGAGTATTATAGCTTTGACCGTATTTTATCCCAAAATGTTAAACTTCAACGGAACTCATTTTATTCAATTATTTGTCCTCTGAACTTCACGACACTTACCTATCACTAGTTATAAATGGCATAAATACGTATAACCTCAAAAGTAGTCTCATTTCCGAGCTTACGTCGATTAACTTATGGGTAAACTTTAATGTATGAAAAAATGGGATGTAACATCCTCCCCCTCCCCCTTAGAAACATTAGTACTCGAATGTTTAAACTTGCCAGGATCTACATGACATACTCAACAATTCTAAATGTATATACCTTCCTGGGCTATACTCCAATGAAACAACTATCGGGCTCTCATTACCTTGGTTCATGGGAGGGGAGTATAGGACGGGTTCCCCTTGATATGCAAGCCCTAGCTCAAATAAATGACTTAGACCCTCTCTCTACTCGGCCTTGGGGGTATTTATAGGGCTCCTACATGCGCGGCCGCGCACCTGGTCAAGTGATCGCACATTTGGTAGCCCACATAAGGCAGAAACCCTCTTATATGCGCGGTCGCGCATCTGGGCATGCATATGGCATAGGTACGGTAAAATGGCCATAATGTTCTTTAGAAATATCTAAATGACAAACGGTTTGATGAGTTGGAAACTAGACTCAAAGGGATTTAATTTGGTAGGTATAGCACCACCTAAGTTATTATATTTTTGGAGTGGAATTCGTTTGAAGTCGAGTCATGTGCTAATTGAGACATCCTTTTCACTTAATGTATCCAACGTGTTCCACACAAATTCTTGCCATTCACAAAACTCCTTAGTATGACCCAACACACCTTAAACATATATTTTCATTTCAAAATTATATGGTTTTATCCCATAGGTCTCCTTTAATACTTGAATATGCTATCCTCAAATATTGCTGGCGCACATTAAAATCTTAAATCACTAGGAAATTGTAACGGCGCCTTACAATCACCCCGTAATTCCAATTACATTAAGAGAAAATCTAAGTAACATTAGACCTATATTTTAAGTAAAATTATAAATGTGACTTGCGACAACTTTTGTCCACTTTTATTTCCTAACTCGTTTGACATTGAAATTAACACACGACTATAGTATGACTAAAATACCTCATAATACCACCTCATTATCATATTAATCACCCCAAAAGTATGGGTTATAACATTCCCAACTTGCCGTTTCGACAAAACTTATTTTCTTCGATTTGTTTAGGATCTTGGTACTTGAAGTTCATTATATTAAATATTTGTAACCTCTAATGTAACATGATTAACTTACTTTATGTACATTCAAATATGATCTACTTTCCGAGCATACATCAACTGACTTACGACGTACTTTTACACAGGAAAACATGGGGTGTAACGTCATTCCCCCCTTTGGAACATTCGTTCTCAAATGTTGACTGATGTGGTTATCAGTCTCATAACCTATAAATCTTACGAATATTTTTATACTGTCCTTTCAATCTAGGCAACTATTCTGCGAATAACTCCAAAGGCCAGGGCATTCCCCTCTTCAGCCGTCTTTCTCACGCCACGACCTATGTTAAGAATTCTTCCAATATCATAATTGTTGCTACCTTCTGTCAAGCAACCTGTACGACCATGTCCTTGTACGCACACCTATGTAAATTTTTTCTCCTTTTTCCTCTTGCTTTTATCCAATAATTCTCTTCCACACTTTGTGAACAGATCATAACTATGACAAACTATCCCTCTGGGCATTTATAGGTGTACTGAAGTTCTTTGCTTGGTACTTTGTCGAACTTACGTCTATTGCTATATTTTGCTTCATATCCTCGATTATCTTACGATATTTCTGTATCTTGGTAGGTTATATTATACCATAACACTTACTTCGGTTAATTATTACCGAGGTCTGCTACCCAACCCCAGGTTACTCTCTCCTTTCTTATCCTTTATGCATAAATCTAAGTCCTTTAATGATTCCCTATTCTGTTCATGTTAAGAATGATAGCCTAATCTCATCCTAATTCACTCAAAATACTAATTTAACATACATTATATACCATACTATCATGTTCATGTGGTGCATTGTATGGCCCTAGTCTATAAATATGGAGTATTATAGCTTAGATTGTATTTTATCCCAAAATGTCAAACATGTTTGCCAAAATACCAACACTTCTAGTTCAATTCCAAACATCAATCACCACCCACAGTATGTCTAGGGAGCCTCTAACTACAACATAAGAGTATAATGGAAGTGCCGGCAATAAGGCCCCGGCTATACCTCAACGCACAAAATACAACGTCAAATAACATAAAGCCTAGAACAGAGTAGTGATCACCAAAATGTGTTGAGTATAGAGTAACTGCTAACGATGATCAAGAGCGCACGTTGATGAACTACCTGCATCCACTGAAGATGCAGCACCCCCGGCAAAAGGGACGTTAGTACATATGGAATAGTACTAGTATGTAATCTATATGTTCTCTTACGAAATAGAACGCCAATGAAAGAAGGGGAAACATCATGGAAGCAACAAGTAACAATCAATGATATCCAAATGCCAAGTTAAAACATAATAATTTTAAAAATATGAAAATAATATATATTTTTGATTGAGAGATAATTAGCACCAATTTAGCACCGTGTTTTTATCATGGAGTCTGATCACACCCGATCGACTAGTCAATCTACCCACGGACAATGTGGCTTGACATGTGATGCAAAAAAAGGTGTTACCAAAAGTAGTACCACCATGTGCGCAGCATGGCGTCTGATCTCCACCCGATCGGCTAGGCCGACTTCCCACATATGCCATGTGGGTTGACTTTCCAATTCACAACTAATATCAATCTCATCCCAAATAAGAGGAATAATCACATTCCACCACAATCCACCCCTACACCATCACATGTAGTTTCGGGCGTGGGCCATATGAACCACCCTTCCTCAGTTTGCTAATGAAACTCCCAAAAATATTTGTTTTTGTTTTTTCACACAAGGTAACATAAATACAAATGTATTCACCTCATCATCTTTCACATCATATAAATCTTAATTAGTATTTTCAACCACTCACAACAACAGTATTTTCTTGGTTCTTTTGGCCATTCACAAGTTTCTTTATTCATGGCACGATGGCCGTATTTCATGTTACATACTTCCATCTCTTTCTTCTCATGTATCATCATTATTAATATCAACATATATAATATTTTTGAAATCATAACTTTAAGTTCATTAGAAATGAAGACTTTAAACACAATAGATTTCTTTCCAAGAAATCGAGTAAAATGATTGGCAATGGAAGCGCAAGCTAAAATCACAGAGGAGTAACACATCATTTATTCTTGAAATACTTTTCCTAAAAAGGGCAATACACAATTTCAATTCACTTCTATCGCTTTCAAGCATCTTTATAGATTATCAACAATATGAGTATTCGAAATCATGGTCTTAAGTATATATTTGAGCAAAAGGAGTTTTGGACGCATGGAGTATTCTTTCCAAGTTAAGAATAATGGACTTTCATTTGAAAAACAACTAAGAGTCATAACATATTAATACACATATCATACTTTGAACATGTTCTCGAAGGATAACATAAGATGATAAGAGCATCCGAAATACATTTTGAACATACATATATATATAAATATCTTTCGACACAAGGTTCATTCAGAATAGTCAAATTTATTAGGAACTTTATCCAACCATACTTGAAACTTGCAAAAATATCATGGAATTCAATTCTAAGAGAGTAGTTTAGCCAACATACCTGAAATTTGCCCCTTAATAGTACTACTGTTACATCTAGCATTTTCGTACGTTAAAAGTTTCATCTTCAGTTAATTGACGTAGACTCGGGGATGAGATGATCTTGCGGTTAACGTATTTATGCTATTTATAACAAGAGGTAAGTAAGTGCCATAAAAGATAAAGGGTACATGAATTAAAAAAAATGAGTTTCGTTGAAGGTTACCGATTTGGGATGAAATACGGTTCGAACTATAATACCCGATACTTATGGACTAGTACCATACAAGGTACCATATGACCGTGATAGTGTGATGTATAAAGTGTGTTAAAAATAAGTAGAATTTTAAGTAATTTGAGATAATTCTTAATTATGCGGGTAATTGGTTAATTACCGGGTATAGGGATACTACCTAATTGATTTTTGGATAAAGTTTAAATTCCCCAACAAGGGGATTATGTGGCAGCAGACCACTTTGCAAACAAGTGACTCTTAGTCATTTTTGGATTAGGTGGCAACCTAATTAATAATTAAAAGACACCTCATTCTTAATTTTTGAATAACAAGACTTGTAAGAGTAATTTGAATA
>AWOL01S0017236.1:35109-47805 GCA_000715115.1 Nicotiana otophora
GTGGCAGCAGACCACTTTGCAAACAAGTGACTCTTAGTCATTTTTGGATTAGGTGGCAACCTAATTAATAATTAAAAGACACCTCATTCTTAATTTTTTAATAACAAGACTTGTACGAGTAATTTGCATACAACACTTCCTATTTGATAGACTTCATCAGAATGTTAGCAACACTTCATTCTAGGATTTTGAGTACAAGACATTTCAGTTCTTAAAATTCCAATACAAAACAATGTTACAATCAGAAGTCAATTCTTGTAAGTTTTCAACGTGACTTCTTGCAACCAAACAATTTCAACGAGAATTGTTAGAACCGTAGCAACGTAAAATTTTGCGGTTCTAAAGGGGTACGGTGCAACCTTTTCCAAGAACATCATATGGACTTTTCCCTAATACAGGTATGTTAATGCTAAGCTTTTCCTTTATTTTGGCATAATCTCATAATTACACAAGTTTGATAACGAGGTATAAAGAAACAATTCATGTCCTGGAATTTGCGTATATTTAATAAGGTAAATCGTTCAAACCACAACCTCTGTTTGATAAGGAGTTGGGGCTTAATCTTGAGTTTTAATTAATTAAATACATATCCAATGACACTCTACTCATTTTATATTATTTGTGGCATTACGCGAAGTTGCATGTCGCCTAGGAAGTAACAAGTTCTTCGTGGTCTTAGTATGTGCATATTTGAGTAGTGAAAATCACTCGGGAAATTTTCATAAAAACAACCAAGTTCAAGAATAAATAGTCAATATGGGTAACATGAATATTTTTTCCAACGCCTCACATCATGTTGAACAAATTCAAATGGTAACTTGGCATGATTTGTAGACTCATTTCCAGAAAGAGTTACACCTAGTCTAGTAAGTACAATATTCAATTGAGTATTTCCTTTTTCCAATCAAGAGAGCAGAGAGTCTATACATACAGTATTACAGTATTTTCATTACCATCGAGCTATAATGGATGGGCAGGCCCCTATTGGGCAACCTCTGATCAGATGGTAAGTTATATACCGAGCCTACTTGTGGTCGAGCGCCTGTGAGCGAGCCCTGTTGGTCGAGATACAGAGCCTAGTATGGCCGAGCGCCTATGAACGAGCCTACTACGGTAGAGCAGTTATATTTATATATACCAAGCCTTATAGGGCCGGACAAGTATTGTACTTACTATATTGAGAGAGTTGAGTCAGTATCAACAGGTAAGCATATGTTCAGATTATCAGTTCAGTTTTGACTTTCCTTATATTGCCTTATATACTCGGTACATTATTTCATACTGACATCCCTTTCTGGGGGAGCTGCATTTCATGCATGCAGGTTCAGACAGACAGACGGGTAGACCTCCTCAGTAGGTGTTGCCCGAGTTCAGCTTTATCGGTAATCTCCCCGTCCTTCGGAGTTGCCAGGTCTAGAAGTTTTGTGTACATATTGTGTATATACGTAGATAGGTTATGGGTAGGTCGGGGCCCCTTTTTGATCACAGTACATCTATCAGTAGAGGCTTGTAGACATATCCGGTCAGTTAGTGCAGTATGTTGGGCTTGTAGGCCCTGTACGTATATTTTATTGGCTTGTGAGTTGTAGTAATTATGATGGCCTTGCCGGCCCTGATTTATGTTGACATTTAGTTAGCGTTAGTCTCTATTCAGTTTTATATTTTGCTTCGGAAATTGTCTTCCAATGTGGTCCCTGGCCAAAGTATGACATTATATGTCCATAATTCCTAAGTCGCAAGTTGGTACGCAAGGATAGATAAGGCACCGGGTGCCGGTCTCGCCCCCAAGCTCGTGGCGTGAAAAAGGTGGTATCAGAGTAGTTATGTCCTAGGGAGTCTACAAGCCGTGTCTAGTATGGTCTAGTTTATAGATGTGCCGTACACCACATTTCATAAGAAGGGGACTACAGGGCATTTAGGAGTTGGTTACCCTTCTTTCAAATCTAAATCGTGTTGTTGCACTGAGTTATAGGAAATTTGAGTTAAACATACGTGTTGGCGTTTGCATGCATAGATGACGATAACTAGGAAGACTACGGCTAGCTAGAGGAGAGAAACAGCAGTAGGTGAGGGGACTAGCAGGGTACCCCTAATAGATGGGGCCCGATATGAGGCCCTGGGAGAGACCCCTACCCAGCCATTACCGGCTCCTCTTCCACCTGAGGAGATTCCTAGGGTGACCGCACATCCAGTTCCCCCGCTTCAATCAGATCAGGACTTAAGGAGTGCGGTGCATTTGTTGGCGCAGTTGGTAGCTACCCAACAATAGGCTAGGGCATCCACTAGTGCAGGACCTTCTAAGGGATTTGGGAGTTCAAGGGTCCGGGAGTTTATTTCTTTGAGTCCCCCAGAGTTCACGGGGACAGATCAGAGGGAAGACCCGCAGGATTTCATAGATCAGCTTCACATGATCATTCGGGTTATGCATGCCATGGAGAAAGAGGTCGTCGAGCAAGCAACTTTTCGACTCTGAGATATAGCCATCCTTTGGTACGAGGGATAAGAAAGGTCTAGAGGACGTGATGCAACTCCTGCTATTTGGGAGAATGTTTCAGATGCCTTCCTTGACCAGTACTTACCGCAAGAGATCCGACAGGCCCGAGTCAATCAGTTTCTAGCACTCACGCAGGGCAATATGAGTGTTCGAGAGTATAGTCTCCGTTTTGACTCATTGGCCAGATATGCACCATCCATAGTTGCTACTATGCGGGATAGAATATACAAGTGTATAGCAGGGTTGGCCCCAGAGTTGACCGAGGCATGTGCCACCGCTGTATTATAGGATATTATGGATATCTCCCGGATTCAGGCGTTTTCCCAGAATATAGAAAGGGGTAGGCGTCGGCAGCAGGGTATGAAGAGGACTGACTCAGGGCAGCGTAAGAGGATGAGATTTGCCAGATCTCCGGAGCAGTCTCAGGGTAGTTACAGGCCCTAGTACTTCGAACGGCCACCTAGACCTCTGCCACCTCTGTTACAGGGTTACAGGTATGATCGCATACTCAGTCAGGACCAGGTGAAAGCTTCCAGGCGTCAAGCTTGCAGCGACAGTGAGGTTCGAGGCAGACATGGCCATTTTCACCGCGGTGTGCCATCTACGGTAGAGAACACTTAGCCCAATGCCAAGCCAGTTCCGATGCTTGTTATACATATGGACGTCTTGGGCATATAATGCGAGATTGCCCAAATAGAGATTCTAGGGGTAGGGCGCAACCAGCAAATTCAACAACAGGATCATCTATGTCCGTGCATCCTTCAGGGCGTGAGTCTTAGTCTTTGGTTGGTAGAGGTCGAGGCAGAGGTAGAGGTTTCAGTTCATGTTGTAACCAGAATCGTAGCTATGTGTTAGCAGGTCGACAGGATCAGGAATCCTCACCAGACTTTGTGACAGGTATGTTGACCATTTTCTCTCACGATGCTTATACATTGATAGACCCAGGATCTACTTTATCATGTATTACCCCATTTGTCGCGGGGAAGTTTGGTATAGTTCCTGAAATACTAAGAGATCCTTTTGTGGTATCTACATTGGTCGGAGAATCGATTATTGCTAGACTGGTTTACCGAGGTTGTACGGTATCAGTTTGTGGTCGTCAGACCTTAGCCGACCTAGTTAAGCTAGAGATGTTGGATTTTTATGTTATCATGTGCATGGACTGGTTAGCAGCTTGCTATGCCACAGTTCACTATCGAGCAAAGATAGCTAGATTTCATTTTCTGGGTGAGCCAGTCCTTAAGTGGGTAGGTAATACAGCGACACCCAGAGGTAGGTTTATTTCCTATTTGAAGGTGAGCAAAATGATCGCAAAAGGGTGCATTTATTATATTGTGCGAATTAGAGATATAGATACTGAGACACCTACACATCAGTCTATTCCAATAGTAAAAGAGTACGAGGATGTATTTCCAGATGAACTTCCATGTATTCCCTTGAGCGAGAGATTAATTTTGGCATCGATTTGCTTCCGGGAACTCAACCAATATACATCCCTCCATATAGAATGACACCTGCTGAATTGAAGGAGTTGAAGGAGAAGCTAAAGGATTTACTTGAGAAAGGTTTCATCAGGCCCAGTACTTCACCTTGCGGTGCGCCGGTACTGTTTGTGCGGAAGAAAGACGGCTCGCTGAGGATGTGTATCGATTATAAGAAACTGAGGAAGGTAACTATTAAGAATAAGTATCCACTTCCAAGGATAGACGACTTGTTTGATCAGTTGCAGGGAGCTAGATGCTTTTCAAAGATAGATTTAAGGTCGGGGTACCACCAGGTTAGAGTTCAGGAGAGAGATATCCCCAAGACAGCTTTCAGGACCCAATATGGCCACTTCGAGTTTCTTGTCATGTCCTTCGGGTTGACGAATGCACCTGTCATATTTATGGACTTGATGAATAGCCTATTTCGGCCATATTTAGATCTGTTCGTGATAGTCTTTATTGATGATATTTTGGTTTATTCACGTTCAGAGAATGAGCATGCGGACCACCTGCAAGCGGTTCTCCAAACCCTTCATGATAGTAAATTATAAGCTAATTTATCTAAATGTGAGTTCTGGTTAAAGTCTGTAGCATTCTTGGGGCACGTTGTATCCGATGGAGGTAACAAGATAGACACTCAGAAGATTGAGGCTGTGAAATTGTGGCCTAGACCTACCACTCCAACAGAGGTTCGTAGCTTTCTAGGCTTAGAAGGATACTATCAGAGGTTCGTAGAAGGTTTTTCTTCTCTTTCGTCACCATTAACAAAGTTGACGCAGAAAGAAACTAAGTTTCAGTGGACGGAGGCTTGTGAGCGGAGTTTCCAGGAGCTAAAAGGCAGGTTGACTTCAGCACCAGTTCTAGCACTTCCAAAGGGTCCAGATGTTTATGCCATGTATTGTGATGCCTTAGGTGTTGGGTTAGGATGTGTCCTGATGCAACATAGGAAAGTAATTGCGTAAGCTTCAAGGCAGTTAAGGAAGCATGAGCGGAATTATCCGACCCACAACCTCGAATTAGCTGCGGTTGTCCATGCACTTAAGATATGGCGGCATTATTTATATGGTGTTTATGTTGATGTATTCACAGATCATAAAATCCTGCAATATATCTTCAAGCAAAAAGAGTTGAATTTGCGACAGAGGTGATGGCTTGAGTTATTGAAAGATTACGATGTTAATATTCTCTACCATCCAGGGAAGCCTAATGTTGTAGCAGACGCCTTAAGTCACAGATCTATGGGTAGCGTAGCACATGTAGAGGCCGAAAAAGGACAATTAACTAGAGACATTTATCAATTGACTAGTTTGGGGGTTCGGTTATTAGACTCTGGCAATGGTGGAGTTGTACTCCAAAATACTGCAAAATCATCTCTCATAGCTGAAGTAAAGGAGAAGTTGTACGAGGACCCAGAGTTGGTCGAGTTGAGAGAGCGAGTTCTACAGCAGAAGAAGCCGTTGTTAGAACTCAAGGGAGACGGGGTTCTCAAATACAGGGGTCGTTTGTGCGTTCCAGATGTAGCAGGGTTACGAGACAGGATTATGTCAGAGGCACATTATTCGTGGTACTCCATTTAACCTAGGTCGACAAAGATGTATCATGACATTAAGGATGTGTATTGGTGGAACGATATAAAGAAAACATTGCTGAGTATGTCAATTAATGCCCTAGTTGCCAGCAGGTGAAGATATAGCACCAAAGCCCGGAGGGCTCATGCAAACTATAGAGATCCCGACATGGAAATAGAAGGTGATAAACATGGACTTCATCACGGGTTTATCTCGTTCTCATCGTAAATTCAATTCCATATGGGTGATAGTCGATAGGCTCACAAAATAAGCTCATTTCCTGCTGGTCAGATCTACATATACAGCAGAAGATTATGCAATGTTATATATTAAAGAGATAGTGAGACTACACAGAGTACCAGTATCTATTATATCTGATCGTGGGGCCCAATTTACAGCATAGTTTTGGAGGTCATTTTAGAGAGGTCTAGGATCTCAGGTGAATCTCTGCATAACCTTTTCATCCACAAACTGATATGCAAGCCAAGCGCACAATTTAGACGCCCGAGGATATGTTACGAGCATGTGTGTTGGATTTTAAATGAAGTTGGGATGAACATCTACCTCTTATCGAGTTTGCATATAATAACAGTTACTACTCCAGTATCCAGATGGCTCAGTATGAGGCTTTGTATGGGCGCAAGTGCAGATCTCCTATAAGGTGGTTTGATGTTGAAGAATCTAGGTTACATGGGCCGGACCTGGTTCAGCAGGCCATAGAAAAGGTAAAGCTTATCCGGGAGTGACTGTTGACAACTCAGAGTCGTTAGAAGTCATATTCTGACGTGCGGCGACGAGATGTAGAGTTCGGGGTTAATGACTGAGTATCCTTAAAGGTGTCACCTATGAAGGGTGTGATGAGGTTTGGAATGAAAGGCAAACTTATCCCACAGTATATTGGGCTATATAGGATCATTCAGAGGGTGGGCCAAGTAGTTTATGAACTAGAATTTCCCTCGGAATTGAATTTTGTCCATCCGGTTTTTCACGTATCTATGTTACGGAAGTGCATTGGCGATCCTACTCGAGTGGTGCCCATGAATGATGTACATATAACAGAGGACTTGTCATACGAGGAAATTCCGGTTGCCATCCTAGAACGATACATTCGCAAGCTACGGAATAAGGAAATAGCCTCCGTGAAGGTTTTATGGAGGAGCAAGAATGTGGAAGAGATGACGTGGGGAGTGGAGGAAGAATTGAAGTCTAAATACCCTCACCTATTTCAAACTAAAGATATGGCTCGAGGTGGGATACCTCAGCACAACTCTATTAAGGCCAGTAGGTCATCAGGTAAGTTCTCATTCTTGACTCTCAAAATTCATAATGATAGTTGTGTGAAGCCAAGTGTTGCTATTTATAGACAGTGGCCATGTGTGGCATTTATAGTATATTTTCTAGCTGCGTGCAGGGTGGTTTTAGTCTAGTGTACGGAGGAGACTCTGGCAAAACGTTTCCCAAAGTATCTAAGAGTAGACATTCGAGGACGAATGTTTCTAAGGGGGAAGGATGTTACATCTCGCATTTTCGTACTTTACAAGTTTCATCTTTAATTAATTGATGTAGACTCGGGGATGAGATGCTCTTGAGGTTAACGTATTTATGCTATTTATAACAAGCGGTAAGTAAGTGCCATTTGGAATGAGATACAGTCCGAGCTATAATACCCGACACTTATTGACTAGTACCATACAAGGTACCATATGACCGTGATAGTGTGATGTATAAAGTGTGTTAAAAATAAGTAGAATTTGAAGTAATTTGAGACAATTCTTAATTATTCATGAAATTGGCTAATCACTGGGTAGCCGGATACTACCTAATTGATTATTGGATAAAGTTTAAATTCCCCAACAAGGGGATTACGTGGCAGCAAACAACTTTCAAAACAAGTGACGCTTATTCATTTGTGGATTAGGTGGCAACCTAATTAATAATTAAAAGACACCTCATTCTTACATTTTGAATAACAAGACATGTAAGAGTAATTTGAATACAACACTTCATATTTGAAAGACTTCATCAGAACGTTAGCAACACTTCATTCTAGGATTTTGAGTAAAGACATTTCAATTGTGAAAATTCCAATACAAAGCAATGTTACAATCAGAAGTGAATTCTTGTATGTTTTCAACGTGACTTCTTGCAACCAAACAATTCCAACGAGAATTGTTAGAACCTTAGCAACGTAAAATTTTGCGGTTCTAAAGGAGTACGGTGCAACCTTTTCCAAGAACATCATATGGTCTTATCCCTAATACAAGTATGTTAAGGCTAAGCTTTTCCTTCATTTTGGCATGATCCAGTAATTACACAAGTTTGATAATGAGGTATAAAGAAAAAATTCATGTCCCGGAAATTTCATATATTTAATAAGGTAAATCGTTCAAACCACAACTTTTGTTTGATAAGGAGCTGGGGCTTAATCTTGAGTTTGAATTAATTAAATGCATATCCAATGATACTCTACTCATTATATATTATTTGTGGCATCACGCGAAGTTGCATGTCGCCTAGGAAGTAACAAGTTCTTCGTGGTCTTAGTATGTGCATATTTGAGTAGTGAAAATCACTCGGGAAATTTTAATAAAAATGACCAAGTTCAAGAATAAATAGTCAATATGGGTAACATGAATATTTTTTCCATGGCCTCTCATCATGTTGAACAAGTTCAAAGGGTAACTTGGCATGATTTGTAGACTCATTTCCAGAAAGAGTTACACCTAGTCTAGTAAGTACAATATTCAATTGAGTATTTCCTTTTTCCAGCCAAGAGAGCAGAGAGTCTATACATACAATATTACAGTATTTGCATTACCATCGAGCTATAATTGATGGGTAGGCCTCTATTGGGCAACCTCTGATCAGATGGTAAGTTATATACCGAGCCTACTTGTGGCCGAGCGCCTGTGAGCGAGCCCCGTTGGTTGAGATACAGAGCCTAGTATGGCCGAGCGCCTATGAACGAGCCTACTACGTCAGAGCAGTTATATTTATATATACCAAGCCTTATAGGGCCGGACAAGTATTGTACTTACTATATTGAGAGAGTCGAGTCAGTATCAACAGGTAAGCATATGTTCAGATTATCAGTTCAGTTTTGACTTTCCTTATATTGCCTTATATACTCGGTACATTATTTCGTACTGACGTCCCTTTCTGGGGGAGCTGCATTTCATGCATGCAGGTTCAGACAGACAGACGGGTAGACCTCCTCAGTAGGTGTTGCCCGAGTTCAGCTTTATCGGTAAGCTCCACATCCTTCGAAGTTGCCGGGTCTAGAGGTTTTGTGTACATCTTGTGTATATATGTAGATAGTTTATGGGTGGTCGGGGCCCTGTTCCGATCACAGTACATCTATCAGTAGAGGCTTGTAAACATATCCTGTCAGTTAGTGCAGTATGTTGGGCTTGTAGGCCCTGTATGTATATTTTGTTGGATTGTCAGTTGTAGTAATAATGACTGCCTTGCCGGCCCAGCTTTATGTTGGGCTTGTAGGCCCTTTAGGACTTAATAGTACTACGATGGTCCACCACACTTAACAACTTCAATCTACAACAATGCAACACATTTGTACCAATATTATTATGATTTCTATATTTAAGTTATGTAGACTTTTTATCAAACATCTAACGTGAATATCTTTCAACAACCTCCTTCAATGGAATCTTTCACCTAACAACCACCTTCCATACCAATGATGCACCTTACCATCATCGCTAGGCCATCCACAACTTCAATTAGCACACTCATGCCCAACAATTCACACCCAAACCATCAATCTCATTAATGTAACCATTTTACAATCTCTACAACACCAACACAATCCAGGTTAGGTACTTATGGCTTCAAATCACCATCCCATAAGTTCTAACATATATTTCATACATATATAATCACCATAGAGTAGTTAGAGATGGTATACATACCTCTTGTAATGAGACTCTTGCAAATTCCAACTTGTAATGTTCTTGACCAATTTGGAGTTTTGAATGGAAATATATGGATCTTCAAGATTAATCCTAGTTACTATAAGTATTTAGGAGTAGTAATCAACTCAAAATTACTCTGAAAACATTACCTTGGTTCATAGGAGGGAAGTATAGGACGGGTTCCCCTTGATATGCAAGCCCTAGATCAAAGAAATGACTTAGCCCCTCTTTCTACTCGGCCTTGGGGGTATTTATAGGGCTCCTATGTGCGCGGTCACGACCCTGATCAAGTGAATGCACATCTGGACGCGCACATAAAGCAAATATCCCATTATATGTGTGGTCGCACATCAGGGCGCGCATATGGCATGGGTCCGGTAAAATGGCCTTAACGTTCTGCAGAAACATCCAAATGACAAATAGTTTGATGCGTTGGAAAGTAGACTCAAAGGGCTTTAATTTGGTAGATATAGCCCCACCTAAGTTATTATATTTTTGGAGTGGCACTCATTTGAAGTCGGGTCTTGTGCTAATTGAGACATCCTTTCTACTTAATGTATCCAACTAGTTCCACACAATTTCTTCCCATTCACAAAACTCCATAGTATGATCCAACACACCTTAAACATATATTTGCAGTAAAATTATGAATGTAACTTGCGACAACTTCTCTCCACTTTTGTTTCCTAACTCGTTTGACTTCGAAATTAACACACGACTACAATATGACTAAAATACCTCATAATACCACCTCCTTATCATATTAATCACCCAAGTATCACCCCAAAAGTATGGGTTATAACATTCCCAACTTTCTGTTTCGACAAAACTTATTTTCTTCGATTTGTTTAGCATCTTGGTACTTGAAGTTCACGATATTAAATATTTGTAACCTCTAAAGTAACATGATTAATTTACTATATGTACATTCAAAGATGATCTACTTTTTGAGCATACATCACCTGACTTACGACGTACTTTTACACAAGAAAACATGGGGTGAAACATCATTCCCCTCTTTGGAACATTCATCCTCAAGTGTTGACTGATGTGGTTATCAGTCTCATAACCTATAAATCTTACGAATATTTTTATATTGTTCTTTCAATCTAGGCAACTGTTCTATGAATAAATCCAAAGTCCAGGGCATTCCCTCCTTCGGGCCTCTTTCTCACACCACGACCTGTGTTGGGAATTCTTCCAATATCGTAACTGTTGCTACCTTCTGTCAAGAAGCCTGTACGACTATGTCCTTGTACGCACACCTATGCGACCTCTTTCTAACTTTTCCTCCATCATTTATCCAATCATTCTAAGCCTCACTTTGTGAACATATCATAACTATGACAAACTATCCCTCTGGGTATTTATAGGTATACTGATGTTCTTTGCTTAGTACTTTGTCGAACTTACAGTTATTGATATATTTTGTTTCATATCCTCGATTATCTTATAGCATTTCTGCATCTTGGTAGGTTATATTATATCATAACACTTACTTCGGTTCATTATTACTGAGGTCTGCTATCCAAACCCAGGTTGCTCTCTCTCTGCTTATCATGTATGTATAAATATAAGTCCTTTAATGATTCCCTATTATGTTCATCTTAAGAATGACAGCCTAATCTCATCCTAATTCACTCAAAATACTAATTTAACATACTTTATATACCTTATTATCATGGTCATGTGGTATATTATATGGCCCTAGTCTATAAATATGGAGTATTATAGCTTTGACCGTATATTATCCCAAAATGTCAAACTTCAACGAACTCATTTTTTCCAATTATTTGACCTATGAACTTCACGACACTTACCTATCACTAGTTATAAATGGCATAAATACGTATAACCTCAAAAGTAGTCTCATTTCCGAGCTTACATCGATTAACTTATGGCAAAACTTTAATGTACGAAAAAGCGGGATGTAACATCCTCCTCCTCCCCCTTAGAAACATTAGTCCTCGAATGTTTAAACTTGCCAAGATCTACATGACATACTCAACAATTCTAAATGTATATACCTTCCTGGGCTATACTCCAATGAAACAACTATCGGGCTCTCATGGGGCTAGGACACCCTCCCTACATAAAACTACTTCATAATCCATTCGTCACCTATGAGTCTGTTAATCAATCTTCAAGGCACTGACACCTTCAGGTTGTAAACTTATTAACCGAATTCTTAACTTTGTATTCCATTATTCTAACTTCCCTAAAATGTCGTGTACTATCCGCCGTTTCCTCCCTAGGGTACTAGAGCCATCAAAGTTCTAACTTCTTAAGGTGTTATATCACTCCCCTCTCCTCCCTTAGTCCTCTAATGTTAACTCTTAGAGACCTATGTAAATGTTGCCAAGCTCTTCTCTATAATTTGAACTAAAACTCATATCTTATTAGTCTACTAGAGTAGTGTTGCGGTCCCGTTACTTCTACTTTGGTCCCCACTTTACATTTTACAATCGTAGTCTATTGCTCTTGGAATAACATTCATTCTAGTATAACAAATAATAAGTTTCCTCCTGAGTTCATAATGTAGGAAATTTCAGTGGAGTGATTAATGTACCTCTAACTATCCTGCCTCAATCCTATGTGAGAGCTTCGGTCGAACAGACTTCAAAGCGGAATCCTCACATCATTATTATCCACCTTCATCCTCATGGACTAAAAACTCTCATCTTCATTCGCATATCCCATGACATACACAGACGAGCCCTAATTAACGGACTCCGAAGACTATGAACTATTTAGCTCGTCAGAAGAGCTGGTGTCCATACATACCCTGAAATATTTTTGAGCCTGGGGGTGACCCTGCTATGCCAATCCCTGCACCACTCCCTTTATACCCCGATTAACTGGCCCTGATAACGAAACTAAGGGACTTGGTGAGGTCCAACTCCTTTCACCCCATTTGTTGTTGACGGAATCGAAACTACTCGAATAAATGACTCGTATGGATCCTCGGACGGATCCTCCTCAATAGAAACCATGATTGTCTGACGGGTTTGACCCGTACTAGCGACTGGCGCATGTTGTCTAGTAATAATAGGCATCACGGAGAACATAAATAAAATAGAGATTAGGAGTAAATACATACGACTCAGTTCTATCGCACAATATAGACCGAAAATAAAAGGAAGCATCCTAAATATCTTGTAGCCTCCTGTCTATAAGTGTGGTGCAAAACACATCAATAAACAAGACTCTACTAGACA
>AWOL01S0017238.1:0-15618 GCA_000715115.1 Nicotiana otophora
TTCCCAACAGGGTGATTTCATATTTGAAGGCCCAACGGATGGTTGGGGAGGGATGTTTATCTTGTTTGGCCTTTATGAGGGATGTTGGCGCCGATACCCCTACTATTGATTATGTTCCGGTGGTACGAAACTTTCCGAATGTGTTTCTTGCAGACATGCCGAGTATGCCACCTGATAGGGATATTGACTTTGGTATTGACTTGGTGCCGGGCACTCAGCCCAATTCTATTCCCCTTATCGTATGGCACCAGCTGAGTTGAAGGAATTGAAAGAACAGCTTCAAGAACTTCTTGATAAGGGATTTATTAGACCTAGTGTGTCACCTTAGGGTGCACTAGTTCTGTTTGTGAAAAAGAAGGTCGGTACTATGCGGATGTGCATCGACTATAGACAGTTAAACAAAGTTATAATCAATAACAAGTATCCTTTTTCGCGTATTGATGATCTATTTTACCATCTTCAGGGAGAGAGGGCGTTCTCTAAGATTGATTTGAGGTCTGGGTATCACTAGTTGAAGATTCGGGACTCAGATATTCTAAAGATGGCATTCAGGACCCGTTATAGTCATTTTGAGTTCCTTGTGATGTCTTTTGGGATGACCAATTCCCCAACAACATTCATGCATCTGATGAACAGTGTATTTCAGCCTTATCTCGACTCGTTTGTCATAGTATTCGTTGATGATATCCTGGTGTACTCTCATAGCCAGGAGGAGTAGGCCCATCATTTGAGGATTGTGTTGCAGCGGTTGAGGGAGGAGAAGCTTTATGCCAAGTTCTCCAAGTTTGAGTTTTGGCTTAGTTAGGTGGTGTTCTTGTGGCACGTGGTGTCCAGTGAGGGGATTAAGGTGGGCCGGAAGAAGATAGAGGTGGTTCAGAGTTGGCCCAAACCGTCCTCAGCTACGGAGATTCAGAGTTTACTTGGCTTGGCCGGTTATTATCGTCACTTCGTGGAGGGTTTCTCGTCTATCGCATCGCCTTTGATCAAATTGACCCATAAGGGTGCTACTTTCAGGTGGTCGGACGAGTGTGAAGAGAGCTTTCAGAAGCTCAAGACTGCCTTGACCATAACTCCAGTTCTAGTTTTGCCTTCAGCTTCAGGCTCTTATACAGTGTATTGTGATGCTTCTCGAATTGGTATTGGGTGTGTCTTGATTTAGGGGGTAGAGTAATTTCTTATGCTTTACGTCAGTTGAAGCCCCATGAGAAGAACTACCATGTCCATGATTTGGAGTTGGCTACCATCGTTCATGCATTGATGATTTGGATGCATTATCTCTACGGTGTGTCTTGTGATTTATTTACAGATCATCGGAGTCTATAGCACTTCCTAAAAAAAGGATCTAAATTTGAGACAGCAGAGATGGTTGGAGCTGCTAAAATATTATGATATCACTATTCTATATCATCCCGGGAAGGCCAATGTGGTGGCTGATGCCTTAAGTAGGAAGGCGGTGAGTTTGGGTAGCCTTTCATTCACTCATGTTGGTAAGAGACTGCTTGCAGTTGATGTTCAGGACTTGGCCAACCAGTTCGTGAGATTAGATATTTCGGAGCCCAGCCGGGTTCTAGCTTGAGTGGTTTCTCGGTGTTCCTTATATGATCGCATCAGAGAGCTCCAGTATGATGATCCTCATTTGCTTGTCCTTAAGGACACAATTCGGCACGATGATGCTAGGGATGTTACTAGGATGATGGGGTGTTGAGAATGTAGGCCGGATCTATGTACCTAATGTAGATGGGCTACGTGAGTTGATTCTTGAGGAGGCCCACAGTTCGCGGTATTCCATTCATCCGGGTGCCGCGATGATGTGCAAGGACTTGAGGCAACACTACTGGTGGAGGAGGATGAAGAAGGATATAGTGGGATTTGTAGCTTGGTGCTTAAACTATCAGCATGTGAAGTATGAGCCTTAGAGACCGAATGGATTGCTTCATAGGCTTGAGATCCTAGAGTGGAAATGGGAGCGTATCACCATAGATTTTATATTGGGCTCACACAAACTTCGAGGAAGTTTGATGCTATTTGGGTGATTGTGGATTGACTGATCAAGTCCGCACATTTTATTCCAGTTGGGACTACTTATTCTTCAGAGCGATTGGTTGAGATTTTTATCCGCGAGATTGTTTGCCTTCACGGTGTGCCGGTGTTCATCATTTCAGATCGGGGCACGCAGTTTTGGAGGGCCGCGCAGCGAGATTTGGTCACCCGGGTTGAGTCGAGCACAACATTTCACCCTCAAATGGACGAACCGTCTGAGCGCACTATTCAGATATTGGAAGATATTCTACGCGCTTGTGTCATAGATTTCGAGGGTTCTTAGGATCCGTTTCTGCCGCTCACGGAGTTTGCCTACAACAACAACTACCAGTCGAGCATTCATATGCCTCCCTATGAGGCTTTGTATGGGAGATAATGTCGGTCTCCGGTGGGTTTGTTTGAGCCAGGTGAAGCTAGGCTATTGGGTACTGACTTGGTTCAGGATGCTTTGGACAAGGTTAAATTGATTCAGGATCGGCTTCGCACGGCGCAGTCTAGACATAAGAGTTACGCCGATCGGAAGGTTCGCGATGTTGCTTACATAGTTGGGGATAAGGTACTGCTCAAGGTTTCACCCATGAAGGGTGTTATGAGGTTCGGGAAGAAGGGCAAGTTAAGCCCTCGGTATATTGGGCTTTTGAGGTGCTTCAGAGGATTGGATAGGAGGCTTACAAGCTTGCCTTGTCACCTAGTCTGTCGAGTGTTCATCCAGTGTTTCATATATCTATGCTCCAGAAGTATGTTGGCGATCCATCTCATGTTTTGGATTTCAGCACGGTTCAGTTGGATGGTGATTTGACTTATGATGTGGAGACGGTGGCCATTTTGGGTCGGCAGGTTAGAAAGTTGAGGTCAAAGGACATAGCTTCAATGAAGGTGTAGCGGAGAGGTCAGCCATTTGAGGAGACTACTTGGGAGACCGAGCGAGAGATACGGAGCAGATATCCACACCTATTTGAGACTCCATGTACGTTTCTAGACCCGTTCGAGGACGAACATTTATTTAAGAGGGGGAGGACGTAACGATCCGGTTGATCGTTTTGAGAGTTGTAGCCCTATTCCCCCATTTACTATTCATTCCCTACTTAATTGTTATTATGTGTCTTGCCGGGATAGTTGTTTCAGGTCTGGGGAGACTTCAGAATGAGTTGAGACACTTAGTCTCAAAGTTAGAAGCTTAAGTTGAAATGGTTGACCTATGTGTAAACGATTCCGAAATGGGGTTTCTCTGGTTCTGTTACCTCTGTTGGGTAATTTCACACTTAGGAGTATGTCCAGATTGCGCATTTGAGGTCCGTAGTTGAATTAGACTTGAAATGGTGAAAGTTGGAAATTATAAAGTTTGACCGAGAGTGGACTTTGTGGTTACCAGATTCATGTTGGGGTTCCGGGAGTTGGAGTAGGTCTGTGGTGTCATTTGTGACTTGTGTGCAATATTTGAGGTCAATCGGACGTGATTTGATAGGTTTCGGCATCGAATGTAGAAGTTCAAAAGTTCATTAGGCTTGAATCTATGCGTGATTCGTGGTTTTAGCATTGTTTGATGTGATATGAAGTCTCGACTAAGTTCGTATCATATTTTTGGACTGGTTGGTATATTTGGTTGAGGTCTCGGGGGCCTCGGGTGGAGTTTGGACGATTATCGGTGAGAAGCCACATGTGCGCACCAGCCATTGCAGAAGCAGCCAAGAGTGGAGCTGGGCAGCGCTCGTAGCTGCGAAAGACTTGCCCGCGCCTACAAGGTCATAGGTACAAAGTGAGGAACGCAGAAGTGGAGTTGGCCAGGGGGAGTTTGCGCAGGTGCGATGGGAATTTTGCGCCTGCGAGAGCACAGATGTGGAGGCAGGATCGCAGAAGCGAAGGGAGCCTTTGAGGCATGTCCATAGAAGCAGGAGAATTTTCGCAAACGTAGAACCGCAGGTGCGGTTAAGTATTCCGCATGAGAGAAAAGGGTTGGGCAGTGTATTAAAATCGAGGGTTCTGTGAGTTTCATCATTTTGAACATTTCAAGCTCGGGGTTTGGCAAATTGTGAGAGGGATTTCGAAGGGATTCTTGAAATCAGTCACTTGTGGTTAAACTTTTTCAATAATTATGTTTCCCCATTGATTTTCCCACGTAGATTGTGCGGTTTTGAGGTGTAATTTTGGAGTTTGAGGCTAGGGATTTGGAGAGTTTAAATTGGGGATTTGGGTGTTGATTCAGTGTTGGAATTTGGTAAATTTTGTATGGTTGGACTCGTAGTTGAATGAGCTTTTGGATTTTGTAACTTTTGTTGGATTCCGATATGTGGGCCCGGTGGGCCGACTTTTGAGATGACGTTTTGACTTTTGATTAAGAACTTAGTATTTTCTTATGGAATTGATTCCTTTAGCTCATGTCGATTGTATCAAACTGTTTGTGGCTAGATTCGAGGCATTTGGAAGCCGTTTCACGAGGCAAGGGCATGTTGGAGTAGAGTTTCGCACAATTTGAGGTAAGTAAAACTTCTAAACTTAGTTCGGAGGGTAAGAAATCCCGAATTTTGTGTTATGTGATTGGTGTTGAGGTGACGCATGTGCTATGTGGCGGGCATGTAGGTGTGCATCATAAGAATTGTGACTTGGTCAATTCCATGAAACTGAATAGTTGATTAATCTTGTTGTTACAAGTATTTTTACCATGTGTTAGAGCTATTGAGCTATCAGTCATATTAGAAATACTGCTTAGGCTACATATTGGTACTATTGGGCCCTTAGAGGTCGTGTTACATGTTGAATTATTTAAGCTAATTGTCATTTGTAGTTGGTTACAACTATTATTTGCATATTATTTCTTGGTCTTTGTTGTCCTTTACTTGATACATCATATCATTATTGTTTGGGCTGAATAACATGATTCTGGTGAGCCCGAGAGACTGGAGAGATTAGTGACTGAGTGAGACTGAGGGTCTATTGTGAGTGATGTTTATAGGATCCCTTGCACTATAACACCTCGGAAACTTTTGAAGTATTTCAGTGTAAAGCCCCGTAAAATTTTGCAAATGAATTTAAGGTTTCGTAGTGCTGGATTAGGCTTACATGTTTGAGGATTGTATATATTCTTTGCGGCAAGCTTGCTCGCCACGGTTCGGACTTTTTGGATTGAATAGTGCACTGGGGAGTTGAAGAAAATGTTGGGCAGAAGTAGGCATTTCTGTGGCCTATTCTACGACTGAGAATCACTCTGAGGACCGCAGAATGGTCGCAGAGTGGGTCAGTTTTCTGGGTCATTTTGATGTCAAATTGTGCGGCCATTATGCGACTGCATAACCACTTCGCGGGCCGCACTATTTTTGCATATCCCGCTTTGGTATTTTTTGGAAGGAGGTTCTGCGTGCACTAAGAGACCGCAGAACCGTTCTGCGGGCCGTATAGTGACCGCATACTGGGTCAGTCACGCCTAACTTTGGAGGCCAAATTATGCGACCGATATGCGGACCGCATATCAATTATGTGATCGCATATGCGATCACAGACCTTGTTCCGGAGCTTCATTTTTGGGTTTTTAAAACCTAACCCTACTTCGTTAAAATAGATGTAAGGGGCCATTTTTGAGCAAAACCTGATACTTTAGAGTGAGAGAGAGTTCTTAGAGTGGGGGAGTAACCTTCAACCTATTACCCATCAATTCTTGCCCAATCATTGAGGATCAACAAAGGAAGTCTTCATCCCAAAGGTAAGAATCTATGCCCTAGCTCTTAATTTCAAAAATTTACAAAACAATGGGATAGTTAGAGAGACAATTCTTGGGTATGAGAGTTGTTATCTTGCATGCATGTGTTATCAAGAAATGTGGGAAGGTTGTGAGTTAAAGATGGTAGATAATGGGTTGGGGAATGATGGAATCTTTCACAAAAGGACTTTAAGAACTTTAATGCACACCTAGTGTTTGATAAAATGCTCAAATAAGCTAGAACCATGATCATCCTCCTAATTTTGATTCAATTTATTACATTTTCAAAATAGTTCGCAGTTGCTAAGATTTCCGGAATATTTTAGAGTGTAAGAAAGCTCAATTGAGGTATGTTAGCTAAACTTTCTCTCTTAGAATCGAATTCCATAATGTCCCCGTGAGTTTCAAATTATGGGTTGCGTATTAAAATATTATGGATTTGAATCGTATTTCAAATGAAAGCTAATATGCCAAATTGTGTGAGAAAATTTAAATATTCTTAAGACTCTTAACTGCTCATATGTGTACCTAATGTCTTGATTAGAAATGTCTTATTGTTGATAATCTATGAAGATGGTTGGAAATGAAATAATTGAATTGGGGGTATAGTGTGTGCCAACGTGCCAAGAATTTAAGTTATGATTGTGGCTAATAGTGAAAATAATTTGAGAGAATGCGATAAAGAATATGAAATGATCCTCGACTCAATTGTGTAAAAATAATTTCAAAAATAGAATTGCCTAAAAGCTTTTGTACTAAGTCATGCCCATAAGTGGCTGCTTTAATTAATGCTTTGCTTTACAAATATATCCATTGTGATTCGAGTTCATACATACTCAGGTGTTGAAATTATATATTGTCATTTCTGAGAAAGAGCATTGCAGGAATAAATGGTGTATTGATTGCTTATGATTTGATGTGTGATTGCATTGCTGGTCGGTATGCCCCATTATTTGGGAAGAAACCTTTTGTGTTTAAAGTTCCCATTACTAATAAATTTGAGTTATATGATTGCTGAAATATTTTATATGTTGATATTTGATGGTGATCTTTGAAATTGAAAGAGATGAAAGTGTGGAATATAAAATACGGCCACCGTGCCAGGAATAAAGAATCTTGTGAATGGCCAAATGAGCCAAGAAAATATTGTTGTTGTGAGTGTCTGGAAATACTAATAAGAATTTATACAATGTGAAAATATTGAGGTGAGTACAATTGTATTTATGTTACCTTGTATTCAAATCAAATTAAAAATATTTTTGGGAGTATCATTAGCAAAACCAAGGAAGGGTGGGTCATAAGGCCCATACCTGAAACTACACGTGCCGGTGTAGGTGTGGATTGTGATTATTCCCCTTATTTAGGATGAAATTGAAATATTGGAGAAATTTTGATATTATTCCCCTTAATTGGGATGAAACTGGTAACAATTGTGGATTGGAAAAGTCAAACCACACGACATATGTGGGAAGGCGGCCTAGCTGATTGGGTGGAGATCGGATGTCATATTGCGCACATGGTGGTACTACTCTTGGTAACAACTTTCTTTCGCATCACTCATCAAATCACATCATTCGTGGGGAGATGGCCTAGCCGATCGGGCGAGATCGGATGCCGTGCTAATACAGACGGTGGCATATCGGTGCTAATGATCTCCCAACCAAAAGTTGTATATAAAGTTTGTATTTTGAAAATTATTATGTTTTAACTGGATATTTGGATATTGTTGATTGTGACTTGCCATTTCTATGTGTTGTATTTTCTTATATGGTCATTCTATTTTGAAAGAGGACTTTTAGCTTTACATACTAGTACTATTCGACAGTACTAACGTCCCTTTTGCCGGGGCCGCTACATCTTTAATGGATGCAGGTGGATCCACAACATGCGGCATTGATCTGTGATAGCGGTACACTTTCTTCAGCTGACTTGGTGAGCCCCCTTCATTTCAGAGGTGATGTATCTTTTGTTTCTCATGTACTGTATTTTGAGGTATAGCCGGGGCCTTGTTGCCGGCATTTCCATATTACTCTTCTATTGTACTTAGAGGCTCCATAGATAGGTTGTGATTGATGTTGGGAATTGAACTAGAAATGTTGGTATTTAGAAATCATGTTTTTCATTAATTCTATAAACTCATAATATTTTGAAAATCATGAATGAAGCTGCTAATGGGGATGAAATAGAAGTTGTTAATAAAAATCTTTTCAGTGTTTGATTAATAAAGTACATCTCCTATTTATTCATGGATGAGTTTGGGTAGAAGGAAATCTAACAGGCTTGCTCGGCCGAGTTCTCTCGGTTGAGCGCCGATCGCGCTCCTCGAGTATTGGGAGTGACATGCACACTGCAGCAGACTTTATTGATTCATGCCAGGATTTGTCTTATTATAGTGCTTGGGGTGGATCATCCCCTCCGGAGTATGCACATCCACAGTGGGCGCAATTGCTAGCAGTTATTTATATTTTTGTTGGATCTGCCCTGTTTTACTTGCATTTGGGCTAGATCTGCCATGTTCTGTGTTGTGTTTTATTGCACATATGAAAGCATGTCTAAATTCTTGTACTTCTACTTGTTAAATTATGAATTTCTGAGTTATCACTGTCATATTTTCTATAACTTTCCGTACTATTAAATGTTGAAAGTGGGCTGTAATATTTGAACTCGTCACTACTTTCAATCCAAAGATTAGATTTTTTACTTATTTAGTTAGTTGTACTCACGCTACACCCTGCACCTCGTGTGCAGATCCAGGTGTTTCTGGTCACAGCGGTTGCTGATTTGCTGAGTCCAGACTTTCGGAGATCATCAAGGTAGCTGCTTGGCGTCCGCAGACCTTGACTCTCCTCCCTTATCTTTCTGTTTACTTGTTTGGATTTACATTCTAGTCAGTGTACCAGACTACGTCATTATGTAGATGCTCATGTACCCAGTGACACTCCGATTTTGGGAAGACTTTATGTATTGAGTATTGATATTCTATCCTGTTTTTATGACATTTTTTCCTTTATTTAGACTGGTTTAGCATATTTCAGATATTAAAGTGTTGGAAATGTCTGAGCAGTCGGCTTGCCTAGTACCATGATAAGTGCCATCACGGCAGGTTGGGTTTTGGGTCGTGACATTTGGCCAACCTGAATATGATAATTCTAGAATCTCTTTGATCACACCATAATAATCATTTTCCCCAACCTGATTTCCTTCACCACCTTTAACACACATCCCACTGTTATTGCTTGTATTTTATAGTTGGAGCATTCCTCGATGTGAAAACCATTCACAAAATACTTAGACATAGTTGTAACCGTAGGTGCATGTCCCTAAGATATATCTTTCAATAATTGATTATCACCGTTGTTTGGATTATTGACCTATATGTAGTGTTAATAAAATCACAAATGAGCAAGTATATTCACAAGTGACCAAGTATGTATATTCGCATGTGAGAAAGTATGTAATCTGCACTTACACACTCTTTAAACCATGCCTCAAATGTATAATATACAGCATTATGGTCAAATTGACTCACGAAGTCACTAAGCGACACATTGAAAATTTTGTTAGTTGCATCAAACTAATTAAATAATAGTCCATGTAAATTAATCTTACGTCAACACTTACTTAAGAAAGGGTTGAACTTCCGGACAATTTAGCAATGCATGATTTGAAGCTGATTTGTACTCCATACTACTTAGGTCCCTTTTTGATCGATCTTTAGAACCTCGGCCTATTAGATTGAATATGTACATTGGTGGATATAATGGATCATTCTCAATCACGACATTGTGCCGATTGGGCCTATTTCTAGCACATGGCACATGACTGTCAAAGTAGTAAGAATAAAAATTGGTAATTTCTTTTGCAAGATAGGCTTCGCATATGGATCCTTCAATCCTATTCCTCTGTTTAATATATCGTTTACACTTGCCGATAGTCCTGCACATTGTCATATTAAACGATAACGTTAAAGAAAATTACAAGAATGAATCAAGGTTTGATCATTACCTCTCGAATAGATACATCTACCTGTATTGAACCGGCCCTCCAAGTCGTGCCTCATGTACAAGGTGAATTGGAAGGTGTTTCATCACATCAAAGAAACCACATGGAAAAACCCTTTCTGGCTTATTACTGATTACAGGAATGTTCCGATTCATTTGAAATAGGTTTTCTTCCCTTAATGTGGTAGAACATAAGTCTTTGAAGAACAAACTTATCTCAGTGAGGGATTTCCAAATATTTTCAGGCAAACCACAAAATACGATAGGGATTAGAATTTCTATGAAGATATGACAGTCATGTCTTTTCATATGAGTCGGCTTTCCTTCAACCATATCGACACATTTTCCCAGGTTCAAAGCATAGCCCTCGGGCATCTTTAGTTTCATAACCCACTCATATATCTATCGTCTTTATTCCAAAGTTAATATGTAGCTGGCCTTAGGCTTGAACACCTTACCATTGTTCGCAGACTGCAAATGTAATTCAGGTCACCTGCAATATTCTTGTAAGTCCAGTCTAGCCTTCGGGTTATCTTTTATTTTATTCTTATCATCTATTACTGTGTTGAACAAATTGTCAAAATAGTTCTTCTGAATATGTATGACATCAAGATTGTGTCAGAGAATATTACCCTTCCAATATGGCAACTCCAAAAATATACTCTGTTTTGTCTAGTTATGGGTAACACCATATCAAGGAAATCTAGAAGGTAGGGCATCGGTAACTTTAATGAAGTTCTGAACCCTCTCCCAAATTTCCTCACGGGACAAAATTGGAGGTGGCAAATCATATTCAACTGTATTCTTTTTGAATTTATTATTCATCCTTCTAAACTCATGATCAACTAGCAAGAACTGACGATGGCAATCAACCCATGACTGCTTTCGGCCATGTCTTAAATTGAACGCTTTACCATTTTTCATGCAGTAAGGACAAGCTAACTTTCCAGCAATCATCCACCCAGACAACATTCCATATACAGAAAAATCATTAATGGTCCACATTAAATAAGTACGCAAGTTGAAATTTTGCTTAGTTGATATGTCACATGTCTCAACTCCATCAGACAATAACTTTTTCAGCTCATCAATCAGAAGTTACAAATATACATCAATTAAACTCTTTGGATTGGGGGGACCGGGAATAACACAATTTTAAAAAATATATGGACTAGTCACACACATTTCAGGCGAAAGATTAACGGCGCAATAAAGACTAACCAGCATGAATATAGTGTAGCAAAAACATAAAATGGCATGAAACCATCAGCACACAAACCCAATCGAACATTCCTCGGTTCACTAGCATAATCCAGATACGTCCTATCAAAATGCTTTCAAGCTTCCCCATATGAAGGATGACATATAACACCGGGCGATTTTCTATTTTCATAGTGCCATCTCATATGAGGAGCGGAACTCATCGATGTGTACAACATCTTTAATCAAGGAATAAGAGGTAAATAATGCATCGACTTCACAACAACCTTCTTTGCGCTGGAAACCCGCTTAAAATGAGGTTTTTCACAAAATTTACAACTTTCTAAATATGCATCACCCTTATAATACAACATGCAACCATCTTCACAACAATCGATTGAGAATCCTAACTTAGAAACCAATCTTTTAGCCTTATAAAAATCTTCAGGTATGTTGAAAGTTGGGTCAACTAGTTCACTCATAAGGCCAATAAAAGAATCCATTCTTGCTTGAAAAATATTGGTATATGATTTGATACTTAATAGTCTAACCGCAACAGACAATTGAGAGTGCACACTCCCTTCACATAGTGGACGACTAGCGGCCTCTAACTATTCATAAAAATATTTTGCCTCTTCGTTAGGATCTTGTTCAACACTTTCATGGGGTTCAAACTCGAAGTGCATCCCAAAAGCATCTGCAACCATTTCATGGTATCTAGGATTTTGAACGTTATTCCCTACCGACCTACTACTTTCACCAACAACTATGTTATGAAATACACCATCACGACCATCAACCTCTCCATGATTAGTCCACAAAATGATTATCCATAAACCCCTTTTTATAAAGATGAGTCTTAACATCCTCTGATCCAAAAAAATACAAACACTTGCACTTCACATAAGGACACCTAATCATCGCTCCAAACTGAAATGGTTCAAGTGACATTGCATGCCTAATAAATTCATTAACCCCTTCTATAAATTCCTCCCTAAAAAACTGACGATTAGGATAGTTTCAATTATACATCCAACTACGATATTTCATCTACACAAAGAACAAATAAATTGAATGTTATATTAATTGAGTATTCAAACTAATTTATAGTTCAAGTTACATAATAAACTTCAGTAACAATATTGTTATAACTCTATCATTAATCATAAATAGACTCGCTAGAACAATGAATTAGGTAAGCCATTCAATTAGACCAATTAAATTAGACTAACTCAATTAGATTAGTTGATATTGTCGTTATAAATTAACATATACATTAAATAATTTAAATGCATAAATTTGAGTTCTATTAAGAGCCATAAGTTCATAATTTAAGATTCCCTAAACCCTAGAGTTAACGTTTTTGGGATCTAATGTAGTTAAAACCTTTCCGGAACCAATTAGAGTTACAATGTAGTTAACTTTAATTAAAATATACTTAATTCTAAATCTAATGTAGTTCAAACCAAAAATCCTAAAACAAATTGTAATGTTAGGTAGTTCAAATCTAAATCTAAATTTAAAGTAGTTCAAAAATCCTATTTAGTCACATAAATCCTAAATAGGCAAAAATCCTAAAATATTATATAAAATTATATTCCGAAAATTAAAAATTAAAAAGCTAATAAGGTAGATTACTAACCTTGAAAGAGAATGGCAGTGGTGGTGGCGCCGAGGAGGGGAATGGCAGTGGTGGTAGTGGTGGTGGCGGCGCGGAACAAGTTAGGCAGTGGTGGTGGTGGTGGCGGCTGGGGGCGCGGACGTGAGAGAAAAGAGGTGAGGTTTCGATTTTGGTGGTGGGTGACTTGATTTTGGGTGGTATTAGGCCAAAAATCTGTAGGGAAGGAAGATGGAAGAGAGACAGAAGAGAGAGAGAGAGAGAAAAGATGAAAATAGGGAAGAAACCCGTTTGGAGGTCGTCTAATTAATAGATATTTCGGTCGGTATTGTAAAACAAATAGTTGACCATTTGGCCTCACAAATAAATCGGTCGGAAACTAACTTTTAAAAAATTTAATAATATTTTTTTATTAAATGCTTATCAACATCTTACAAAAGTTATACCATACAAACTTTTTTGTTCTTAGCATTTTGCACACTTAATATATGCTTTCTTTCTTAATTTTTACCTTAATCAAAAGTTTTTAATTATTGCACCCGATACTGGTCGATTTTGTGTTTAAACATTACAATAAAATAATATATAATTAGATTTATTTATAGCACTACATCTTAAGTTTTACCATAGCATTACATCAATGATACACTTTATAATCTATTTACTAAGACATTAAGTGTATCATAGCATATTGGATACAATGACTATATTCATTACACTCAATCAATCATATATATATATATATATATATAAAATGTTTATCATCTGTGTGCTTTCATATAAATTACACTTCATATCTGTATACGTGTAATAGATTATAATAGAGTGTATGATTCTATTCATTTATGATAATTTACACATACATATATATATATGACAAGCGCTGATGCCTTAATTTATTCTCAATTGTTCACTACATCGCTCGAACGCTTGATCGGTGAATAAATAAAAAAAAATAAATCTTGAAGTTTAAGTGAACATTTTAAACATTCAAATGTTCCGGTATAATGAGTGACTAGATGCTCCACGATATGTACAATCGATAGAGTCTTAAATATTTTATTCTTGATCACCTTATTAGTACTTTGCTCGAATACTTCATCAGCGGATCAATTGAAAATTCAATTATATTCCATTAAAACTTACTATAACATATTTAAAATCAAAGTGTCTAGTTCTATAAGATGTAGTGCTATATTAATACTTAAGTTATAGCAACAACAACAACATAAGTATACTTATATTACTGCTATATTAATATTTAAGTTGTAGCAACAATAATATATTAATACTTATATTAATGTTATATTAATATTTATATTGTTGTTGCTAATACTTAAGTATTAATATAGTCCTACAACTCATAGAACTATACACTTTATTTTAAAATATGTTATAGTAAGTTTTAATCGAATATAATTGAATTTTCAATTGATCCACTGATGAACTATCCGAGCAAAGTACTAATAAGGTGATCAAGAATAAAACATTCAAGACTCTGTGTATGTATGTGTGTGTGTGTGTGTGTGTGTGTGTGTGTGTATATATATGTGTGTATGTATGTGTGTGTATGTATATACAATTTATATTGTTAAATATATGTAGATTGTAAATAAAAATAATTTAACAATAATACAGACCGAATTCAGTCAGTAAATTAATAATAATTTTTAAAAATTATTTTTTTTATGGAAAAACAATAATTGACCCTGGGAAAGAAAAAATAAATTAAAATTTCCGGCTGATTTCGGTCGGTATACTTAAAGTTTTTTAATTAAACTCTTTTTTGGTAGATAATATGCAAGTTTAACCAGGTCTTGGTCAAAGATTGACCGATTTCCGACCGACATCGATCGAAATTTTATATGTGTCAAATGTAGCAGTGTTTCTTTATTGTGGGACCACTTTTTCAGACCGATGGTGGTCGGTATCTTTGTGTGAAATTTTTTCTTTAACTTTTGCGACCAACTTACCTATTTTCGACCGATTTCGGTCGGTATGTTGTGGACGGGTTTTGGAAGTTTTCTAGTAGTTTTTAGCCTTTGCAATTTCAGCGTTATGGTCAAAACTCTCTTGGCTAGCTTCAGTCAGAGTCTCAAAGCGAGTATTCAAGAAAGCCCAGCTAACATCAAGTGTTAACTTGTCTTCAAGGGCCTCGTAATCCTTCTCCCACTCCTCAATTTCAGTTTTCAACTCTTCTTTTTCTGCTTCTGAGGCTTCATAAGATGCCTTCAAAGGAGTAAGAGAACTCTCAAGGAACTGAATCTTGTCTGTTGAGGCACGGAGGTCTTCTTGAGTTTGAGTAAGCATTTGTACAAGATCACCCGCGTATGCCTCTTTTTGGTTAAGGAGCTATTTCAAGCTTCTTATTTATTCAGTTGCCTTGAAGTGTTGTTCAGCAAAGGAGGATTCCAATCTCTCATTGTCTTTTTTGACTTGATTGGAGGAAGCTTTCAAAACCGCTAATTTGGCGGTAATTATCTTCAATTGTTGTTCCAAAGCTCCCTTCTCCTCGGCAAGAACGTCCTTCTCTAGTAGCAGGCCTTCGAATTGCTCTTTCCAATTATCAGCCTCAATACGCAACTCAATTACCTGTTGATCCGTCCAAGAAGTCCTTCTCATAAGCTCTGTACCCGTCAAATTGATCTATAAAAAAGACAAAACAAGGGGAAATACGAATATGAAAGGAAGGAGAGGAAAGTAAAGAGAATAAAGATATACCTTGTGGGAAGAATAGATGATGTCATTCATCAAGGTCAAAGAACTGTGACCCTCGAGCTTTTTTCTTTCCATGGGACCAAGCAATAGTTTTAGCCACACAACAGCTTGACCAGACTTTTTCAACAGATTCTTACCATCGGGGACTTCAATCAGAACTTTGTTTTATACCCCGTCTGCTGCTAGAAGGCTCAGGTTCTTCACGAGAAGCAGCAGCGGGGGCAACTACTGGGGTGACTATAGGCATAGAAACAAGGGGATTAACAGCGAAAGCAACTGGCGTCATTGGAATAGAGGCAAGTGGCAGCTCTTCTGAAATAGGACCAAACTCTTCTTCACCCTTAAAATCT
>AWOL01S0017240.1:0-10265 GCA_000715115.1 Nicotiana otophora
AATAATATTTAATTTAAATAAAATCAACCTTCAAATAATGCAAAGAATAAAAGAAACCAAGTTCCAACTAAACAGATAAAATAATTAGCAGGAAAAGGTCAAGAAAATTTAAAAATATAAACATTAAATCAATAATGAAGAATATAACAAAATAAAATAATTTAATTAATGCGCAACAGTGATCTACACAATTTAAAACATAATATTTTACATTTAGCCTGTGTACACACTCGTCACCTCGTGTACACGACTTTCCATACATTATAATTATCAATCCTAGAGAAATTTTCCCCACACAAGGTTAGACAAGTCACTTACCTCGACTTGCTCCAATTTAACCAAGTATTATGCTTTTTTCTCGATTTTCCGACTCCGATCGACTCGTATCTAGTCATAATTAATTCGATACAGTCAACAATAATTATAGTAATCAATTTTATAAGAAAATATTATATTTTTCAATAAAATCCGAAATTAGCTCAAAATTTGCCCGTGGGGCCCACATCTCGGAATCCGGCGAAACATACAAAATCCGATAACCCATTCAATTACGAGTCCACCCATAGCAATTTTATCAAATTGCGATAACAACTCGACCTCCAAATCTTAAATTTTTGTTTTTGGAAGATTTTGCAAAAATCTTAATTTTTCTTCCATAAATTCACGGATTCATGATGTAAATGAGTATGGAATCATGAAATATAAACAATATAGGATAAGGAACACTTACCCCAATGTTTTCCCGTGAAAATCGCCCAAACATCGCCCAAGAACCGTGCTCCAAAAATCCATAACGAAATGAAGGTAATGACCATTTTTTATCCTTAAGTTTCTGCCCGTCCGTCACTAAAATTCCATTTTCCGTCACTAAAAGTCTATTTTCCGTCACTAAAAATCCACTAGAAACTGCTCTACCAGCCTTCCTTCAATTGATCATAACTTTATGTACAAATGTCCAAAGGATGCATGGTTTAACTTTCTGGAAACTAGAATCAAACGACTACAACTTTATTGTTTTGCAAAGTTTCCGATTCATTATGAATTGTGAGATATAAGCTTCCAAAGTCGGCTCCATGCATCAGAATGTCTGGCGAAACTGCTCTACCAGCCTTCATTCAATCCATCATAACATTCTGGAAAAATGTCCAAATAATGAATGGTTTAACTTTATGGATACTAGAAGCAAACGACTACAACTTTCATGTTTTGAAACTTTTCCGATTCCTTATGAATTGCGAGATATAAGCTTCCAAAGTTAGCTCTATGCACCAGAGATTTCTGGCGAAATTTCTGCAAATTTCCAGCAACCCTCTTTGTCCGAAATCTATTCTGTTTACCTTCCGAAATCCACCCGAGACACTTGGGACCTTAACCAATTATTCCAACATGTCCCAAAATACAATACGAACTTAGTCGAGGCTTCAAACTACATCAAACAACATCAAAACGACGAATCGCACGTCAAATCAAAATCTATGAATATTGAATTTTCAAATTCTATATCTTGTGCTGAAATACATCAAATCAATTCGGAATGACTTCAAATTTTGCGCACAAGCCATAAATGACATAACAGACCTATTTCAATTTCCAGAATCAGATTCCGACCTCGATATCAAAAAGTCAACCCCCCGGTCAAACTTCGCAAAAATTCAACTTTTGGCATTTAAAGCCTAATTCCACTACGGACTTTCAAATAAAATTCCGATTATTCTCCTAAGTCAAAAATCACCATACAGAGCTGTTGGAATCATCAAAATGCTATTTCGGGTCGTTTTCACATAATTTGACATCCGGTCACTATTTGAACTTAAACTTTTAATTTTTCATCAAAATTCCATATCTCGGGCTAGGGACCTCGAAATTTGATTTCGGGCATACGCCTAAGTCCCAAATCACGATACAGACCTACCGGAACTATCAAAACACTGATCCGAGCCTGTTTGCTCAAAATATTGACCAAAGTCAACTCAGTTGAGTTTTAAAGCTCTAATTCACATTGTGATTCATTTTGCACCTGAAAACTTTCCAAAATATTTTACGGACTGTTCACGCAAGTCGAGGAATGATAAATAGTGCTTTTTGAGGTCTTAGAATACAAAATTAATTATTAAATTTATGACATTTTGGGTCATCACATTTGTAACGACCCGGCCGGTCGTTTTGACTATTGCAATCTCGTTCCCCCATTTACTGCTTAAATTGTGAATTACATTTGTTATTTGGCTTGCCGGGGTAATTGGTTTGGATTCGGTGAGGTTTTGAAATGATTGGGAGCACTTAGTTCAAAGGTTTAGAATTTAAGTTGAAAAGGTTGACCGGATGCTAACTTATGTGTAACGACCTCGGAGAAATTTTGCTAAGGAAATTAAGCTTTGGTGGTGTCGAGGTAGATCAATTAGTACAAAGATTATAGAAATTAGAATGTAAGGACCCGAGTTGTCATTTTAAGAATTTAGACCCTGTTAAGCGACTAAAGGTCTCGAGCAGCTTCATAATATGTATTATCACCCGCGGGTGTGGTCGATTTGATTTTCAGATGATTCAGAATTTAATTAAAAGCATAATTCTCTATTTGAAGCTTGAAATGAAAAGAATTGATCGGAGTTTGACTTTTGAGAAAACTACTTCAGAATGGAATTTTGATAATGTCAATAGCTTCGTATGGTGATTTCGGACTTAGGCGTGTGTCTGGAATTAGATTTGGAAGTCCGTAGGACAATTCGACGCATTTTGGCAAAAGTTTGAAAATAGAAGATTTTTGGAAAGTTCGCCTAAAGGTTGAATTTTTGATAACCAGGTCGAATTTAAATTCTAGAAATTGGAATAGATCCATTACATCATTTATGACTCGCGTGCAAAATTTGAAGTCATTCTGGATTGATTTGATACGTTTCGGGGTAAAATATAGAAGTTGGATGATTTGAAAACTAATAATTCGATTCGGTACGCGATTCATAATTTCGGCGTTGTTTGACATGGTTTGAAGCCTTGATTGAGTTCGTATTATATTTTGGGACATGTGGGTATTTGTGGTTGAAGTCCTGTGGGCCTTGGGTGGATTCCGGATGGTTAACCGATCAATTTGGACTTGAAGAAGACTGCTGGAAATTTTGATTGTTGGTGCAATCGCTTCTGCGGAGTATTTGATCGCAGAAGAAACCTCGCAGAAGCAAGGTCTTGCAACGCATAAGGGACTTGAGCATAAGCTGATGAACAAGGCCGCAGAAGTGGAAATTTCTGCGCAGAATCACCTAGCCATCGCAGAAGCGACCTTTTAGGCAGAAGCGAGCCATGGCGTCGCACCTGCGATTCTCGCAGAAGCGGAAATTCTTCCGTAGATGCAAGGGTCGGCTAGGCAGTGCACTTTCGCAGAAGCGAGTTTTGGCTCGCAAAAGCGGCTCCGCAGATACGGCGACTCGTGCGCAGGTGCGAAACTGGGCAGAATGTTAAGGACCAAAAATGGTCCTTTCGTCATTTTTGATTGGGATATTTGGAGCTCGGTTTTGGGTGATTATGGAGGGAGTTTTCACAAGCTTGGTTGGGGTAAGTGTTCTATTTCCGAAAGTGATTATATGTCATGAATCTATTGTTATATTCATTGTTTAATTCGAGTTTAATAGAGAAAATGGGGATTTTTGTAAAAACTTTTCAAAAATGGAAATTCAAGATTTTGAGGACGATTTGTTATTGGAATTCGATAAAATTGGTATGGTGTAACTCGTATCGGAATGGGTATTCGAATTTCGTGAAAATTACGTCGGGTTCCGAGAGGCGGGTGCCTCGTTGACTTTTGGCTGACTTTTTAGAATAAAATTTTAAGTCGACGTTTTATTATCCAGAATTGTTTTTGATGAATGCTATTGAAGTTATAGAATTAATTTGGATAGATTGGAGCGGTCCGGAGGTCAATTCAAAAAAGAAGGTAATTTTGGAATATCGGCATAACTTCAAAAGGTAAGTATCTTGTCTAACATTGATGTAACGACCCGGTCGGTCGTTTTGTGTGTATTAGTCCCGATCCTCAATTTACTGCTTTCCCCGTACCTTTTCTGCTTATGTGAATTGCCGGGAGGTCTTGTTTTTGGTTTCAGAGTGTTTTTGGACACTTAGTCCCTAAAACGGAAGCTTAAGCCTCAGGATTTTTACCGTAGTCGGAACTATGTGAAGACCACTCTGGAATAGAGTTCAGTTGGTTATGTTAGCTCCTTTGTGTGATTTTGGATCTAGGAGCATGTCCGGACTGTAAATTTGAGGTCTGTAGCTAATTTAGGCTTGAAATGGCAAAAGTCAAATTTTTTGGAAGTTTGACCGGGTGATTAACTTTTTGAAATCGGGGTCGGATTCTGATTCCGGAAGTTGTAGTAAGTCCGTAATGTTGAATATGACGTTTGTGCAAAATTTGAGGTCAATCAGACGTGGTTTGGTATGTTTCGTCATCGTTTGTAGAATTTGGAAATTTCGTAGTTCATTAAGTTTGGATTGGAGGGTGATTTGTGTTTTTGTTGTTGTTTGACATGTTTTGAGGGCTAGACTAAGTTCGTATGTTTTTTAGGACTTGTTGGTATATTTTGTTGAGGTCCCGGGGGCTTCGTGTGTGTTGCGGATGCTTAACGGTTTGAATTTGGACTTAGGCAAATGGCTGAAGCCTTCTGATATCTGGTGGTTTCGTACCTGTGGTGGGGAGACCGTAGGTGCGTACTCGCACGTGCGGATGAAAGAGTGCAAAAGCGGGAGTTGAGGAGATGGCAGGGGTCGCAGGTGCGAGGGAATTTTCGCATCTACGAGCCCGCAGATGCGGAGACTGAGATGGAGGAGAATATCACAGAAGCGGACCTTTATCCGCAGGTGCGCATACACTTGTACAACAAATTGCTTGCAGATGCGGACCCAGTCCCTTAAGTCATTTCTGCACCTGCGAGGGAATTTCTGCAGGTGCGACAATGGGTCCGCAGATGTGAAAGAACTGGACAGAAAATGGGATTTCGAGGGTTTGATTTCCATTTCCATTTTGGGACTTTGAGAGCTCGGTGTGAGGCGATCTTTCGAGGTTTCTTCAAGAGGATTGTTGGGGTAAGTGATTCTAACTCAGATTGGACTATATTTCGTGAACCTATTGCTATTTTGCATAATCTAATTAGGGATTTGAGTTGTAAATTTGGAAAACAATGGTAGAAACTTCATAGGCTAACATTTTGAGTTTTGGAAGGTGATTTGAGGTTGGATTCGAGTAATTCTTGTATGGTTGGACTCGTGAGTGGGTGGGTGTTCACATTTTGCGGCTTTGTCGGATTTCGGGATATGGACCCGGGGGCTGGTTTGAGCCTATTTCGGATTTGGCCTATAATTTCATGTTTTTCTTGTGGAATTGATTCTTTTAGCCTATATTAATTATATCGTACTGCTTGTGTCTAGATTTGGGGGTGTTTGGAGATTGATTCGAGGGGCAAAGGCATTTCGGAGTAGGATTTTTGTGCGGTTTGAGGTAAGTAACAGCTTTAAATCTGGTCCTGAGGGTATGAAACCCCGAATTTTGGTATGATGTTATTGTTTCGGAGGTGACACATATGCTATGTGACGGGCGTGTGGGCATGCACCGTGGGGGATTGTGACTTGGTCCGTTCTGTGAGACTGTAAAGTCGAATAGCTTATTGTTAATTACATGTTCCCTCTGTCTTCTAGAAATTTGACTGCTATTCATATTAGAAACCACGTTTAGGCCATATGATATCACTGTTAGGACCCGCGGCGGTCGGGTACCTTTTGAATTAACTGTTATTTGCTGTCTAGAACTCAGTCACAATTTTACTTGTATGTCATATCTCTGTTTCCTCCTTTTTCCTTGTTCATACTTGTTATTATCTCTTTTTGACTGAATTGTATGATTTCTAAGAGCCCGAGAGGCTGGAAAGGTTAGTGACTAGAATAGGACCTGAGTGCCTAGTTGTGAGCTATGTGGGGTATATGGATCGGGTTGCTCGCCTCAATGAGCCTTATGGCTATTTATGGACTGTGGATCGGTTTGCATGCCGCAACAAGCCTTGTGGCTACTTATATGATTGAGTCAGTCTGCGCGCCACAGCGATATAGCGCTTGGGCTGAAAGGAGCCCCTCCGGAGTCTGCACACCTCTAGTGAGCGCAGGTACGTACTGGGTGTGAGTACTGAGGGTAGAGAGTCGAATGATTGGGTTGTTGTGATGAGTTGAGTTACTGTTGCCCTGAGAGGCTGTACTTGTTTTCATTTGTTGATGCACTTAGTTTCTATCTATCATTGTTATGAAATTTCTAAAAGATTCTATATTCGGATTACCTAAACTTGAACTGTATAAAACTGATTTGACTCAAACTACCGAATTTGAAAGCATGTCTATTCTTTGCTGAAAGTATTGGAAATGAACTACATTTGTATAGCTCGTCACTACCTTCTCAATTCCTTATTTATTTCTGTTACTTACTGAGTTGGTTGTACTCACGCTGCACCCTGCACTTTGTATGTATATCCAGGTGTTCCCGGTCATAACGGGCATTGATATTTGAGCAGCTGATTCCGGAGACTATCGAGGTAGCTGAATGGCGTTCGCAGGCCTTGGCTCACCTTCCTTATCCTATTCGCATTTCAGTTCTCATTCCTTGGCTATCGATGTTGTATCTGACTGCTCATGTTTTAGATGCTCATGTACTCAGTGACACCCCGATGTCGGGCTATTTTTTTGCACTTATGCTTTTGGTTTTACCCCATTTTTATGAAAAACTCTAGTTATTTTTATATGTCTTAATTTATTTCTGTTAAATATTGAAAATGTTTTGGAAATGTCGGCTTGCCTAGTATAACGATAGGCGCCATCACGACGGGTTAGGTTTTGGTTCGTAATAAGTTGGTTTAGAGCTTAGGTTACACAGGTCTCACGAGTCATGAGCAGGTTTAGTAGAGTCTTGCAGATCGGTACGGAGACGTCTGTACTTATCTTCGATAGGCTACCGAACCCTTAGGAAAATTTCACTTTCTTGAATTCTATCGTGCGCAATTGATTCAGCTAGAAACATAACTCTTTGAATTCCTTCCACGCATTTGTGTGCGCATGTGAGCGCTCAGTATCAGTTGTGAGCACTGGAGGACTTGAGGCCAGGGTTAGAACGCAGCTTAAGCTCGGTAGTTTCGGTTATGAGAACTTGTGAGTTTTGACTCACACGACTGGTATTGTCCCTATGAGTGGAAGATTGTGGCTCGATGAGCGGTTGAATGGCTATATGATGAGTGTGAGGTGACTGCGGGATGTGTTTAGATGGGTTGAATATGACGAATAAAGTTTACTTATGACTCAAGACTTTCTATGGGGTATTTGATTTATTTCTTGACTGGACGTATGGTCTCGAGTTGTGAGCGTATTGAAGGATCTTTAATGTTGTTTAATTGTGGAACAAATTAAATTCTCATGTCTGGTTAATGAGTTTGAACTTAGAAAGATTAAGTGATGTTATAGTAATTGTAATTGCGAAAGGGTATAACAAAATACTAATTTAAGGTTAAGCAGGTGGGTTATCTCTTACGGAATAATCTACGTAGGTGTGTTCCTTATAATGTGAATGGAGAGTTTATTTTCTACCGAAGGGGCATATGTGCTGGGATTTGAATTTGATTCTGGTTGAGAAAGTTGACCTGAGTGTCGAGAAAATGAATGCGAGTCTAGCAGACGATCGAGGTATTTTATGGTTGGCGTTGTATGAGCTTAAGAAGAANACTTAAGAAGAATTTTTGTTGTACTGACTACGTTATTATGACAGTAATAGAGTATGGAAATTGTGAGATATCGAATGTTTAAATTTATGGCTTTGAGCCAATTGGGGGAGTCTGCTATTGACAATTCAATTCGTGGGTATGTGTCAAATTTCTAGATACTTGGAAATCAGTGATGACTAGCAGAGGAGGAGTTCGAGAATGACTCAAGTAAGGAAATTTCTTGATACGGGGTATGGCACTTTAGGAGTATAGGAAAATTATGGGATGAGTGAGCTGTTATTTCTGGAGGATAAAGTGTGCACAGAGTATGAATTTGATCGGTGGTATTAAGGCAAGGTTACTTCTTTGGGTGTTGTTGTGCTGATGGGGCACGTGTCTTTCAGCACATTTGGGCGGTGCAATTTAGATTTGAGCAAAGTGGGTGACTCTCAAGAAGGTAGTAATGGATTCAAAAATGTATAAGTGGCAATTGAAAGTTTTTTCGGATTTGTATATTGCTAGAATCGGTTATTTACATTGGATAGTGTCGGGACTCGCGATTATTCTGTATGACTATGGATTATACATTTCAATATAAGAAAAGGGAAGAGGAACAATTTTAAATTCACATAAGGTCTTTTAGATTGGATGTCTCGGTTGTGGTGCTTTGGGGGTACTTAAGAGCGAATTCAGTGGCTTATGGGCCTTAGGGTGTTGTGGTTTTATACTAGGGTCTTTTGTGTGGTGAATTTTGGTTAAGGATCGTGGTATACCAGCAAAGAGAAGTATCAATTTGAGGCAATTTGGAAGGGACTTGAAGAAATAGGACAGTGTGGTAGTACGTTGGATCAGCACAGTAATTGATATAATCGTTTTCTTTGGGTACTTATGATGTGGCTAGTCTCCACAGGTATTTCGTGCTCTTGGGTTTTGGTGATCTGCGTGGTTGGGTTGAGTTAGAGAGATTCGGTTTTGATAGCTTGGTTGTGTGCAAATAGGTTTTGAAGAGTTATCAATGGGTCTCTTTTACCACGGTTAGAGGGGTATATTTCCTACCGGCATGAGGAATATGTTACGTATCGGGATTATCTCCGGGATGAGATCAAATAAAAGGTTTCTGACTGATCGGGTATATATTCTGATTGTGACTCAGAGTTGATTATGAGATTCTTGTACTCTTTATATGATGGCATGGTAGACGCGGTGTGTTGCGTGGGATTGAGATTTGCATGTGCAAGGTCACAATTCAGTTTTGAAGGGAAGGAATAAATTCGTAGGCAGCATGGACGGTTTCAGATGACTAGGTAAATGATATTACTAATTGGAATGGCCTGATGAGAGTATACATTTCAGATGGGGTAATGTGTTTTGATTTATAGATACTTCATTGGTATTGCGGCACTCCCCTGGTTGATCGACTGCTGATATTCAAATTTTTCTATGTGGCACGGAAGAATTTTAGAATTATTCCTTGTGGGATGATCGTGTATGTGAGATGGGTTAGACATTCGGGCAGTGATGTTGGGATCATATATGGTGATTCGTGTGTTCTATGGATTTGAAGACTGGGAGTTCATAGGAGCAGATTGTTTCATGGTTGTGGACGGTGAGGTTGTGGCCAAAGCTAGCCAGATGATAGTATGTGTTATGATTCAGTCATTGCTGACTTTCGGAGGATTATTTATCTATTTATCGGTGACCAGAGTTGATTTGGGGGTCCATTGATAGGCCCAATTAGGATGTGTAATCTACACCGAGCCGGACTGGTTAGCTCCATAATGCTATTGTTGAGGGTGTGCCATTCGGTTGTTGTTGAGCTTATTCGTGTTCTGAAATGATCTATGCCTTACTCCTCTATGCTACGAGGAGTTGTAATTCATTGGTTATAAGTACACCTGGTGCGGTTCTATTTGGGCTTTATAGCGGAATTTAAGCGAGATGAGTAATTGGGTATTGCATGGTTGATGGCGTATGGGCTATGTTCTTTTGGGTTTTGTGTGGCATTATGTCATCTGCTTCTCCATGGTTATGTTAATACACTTTGAGTACTTGATGTCGGATTGCGCGTGGATATTGATTTTGAGCATGGTGGCTGAGGTATTTTATATGGACCAGTGTTGGATGGGGTCGCGCATTGCAGTGGAGTTATGTTGAGATATGGTCCCTTGTGTTAGATTCGTGTGTTTTGGTTTTACAGTGTGTGATAGGTTTTTTTTTGCATTGCATTGTGGTGGTACCCATTGATTTTGCGGGATGATTCTCTCGTTTGAGTCATTTTTCCATGATTGAGTACATTTGGAATACTGCTTATTGGTGCACGGATTGCACAGGTTGTGGCTTTAGATTGTATGGTTGTGTCATGTCACTAGAGTGGTCGTGTTTGATGATATGAGGTCATTGGACCTAGAATGGATACCATCAGAATTGATTACAGCATGGTTAGAAGGATAATATTGAGAGTCATCTTATAAATTTGCTATGGTACTTGTTGAAGGAGAGGGAGCTCCATGACTGGTGGATCTGATGAATGGTTACGAGTTTCTGCGT
>AWOL01S0017241.1:15971-26587 GCA_000715115.1 Nicotiana otophora
TATTGGGTGTGTTTTAATGCAGGAGGGTAGAGTAATTGCTTATGCTTCGCTCCAGTCGAAGCCATATGAGAAGAACTACCATGTTCATGATTTAGAGTTGGCAGCTATTGTTCATGCATTAAATATTTGGAGGCACTTTCTCTACGGTGTCTCTTGTGAGGTATTTACAGATCACTGGATCCTACAACACTTATTCAAAGAAAAGGATCTAAATTTGAGGCAGCACATATGGTTGGAGCTGCTAAAGGACTATGATATTACCATTTTGTATCATCCCGGTATAGCCAATGTGGTTACTAATGTCTTGAGTATAAAGGCGGTGAGTATGGGTAGTCTTGCATTTATTCCTGTTGGTGAGAGCCCACTTGCATCAGATGTTCAGGTTTTAGCCAATCAGTTCGTGAGGTTAGATGTTTCGGAGCCCAGTCGGCTTATAGCTTGTATAGTTTCTTGGTCTTCCTTATATGACCGCATCAGAGAGCGCCAGTATGATGGTCCCCATTTGCTTGTCCTGAAGGATGCCGTTCCGCACGGCGATACCAAATATGTTACTAGTGGAGATGATGGGGTGTTAAGGATGCAGTGTCAGATTTGTATACAGAACGTAGATGGGCTGCGTGAGTTGATTCTTGAGGAGACCCACAATTCACGGTATTTCATTCAACCGGTTGCCGCAACGATGTATCATGACTTGTGAAAGCATTATTGGTGGAGAAGGATGAAGAATGATATAGTAGGGTTGGTAGCTCGGTGTTTAAATTGTCAGCAGGTGAAGGACGAGCACCAGCAAGTAATGAATGGCACTTCGATGCCATAATTCAACCTTCCACTTCCAATCTTGAAAGATCTCAAATTGAACAAGTTATTCCATTCCCTGATGGATCTATAGATCTAAAATTTTTAGAATCAGGTTCTAATCTTTCAAGCAGAACCAATTCCTTTAGGAAAGGGTCTACAGTACCTTCCGCACCTTCTTCATCAAAACCCCCGGAGGAAAGCGTAACTGAAACAACCACAAATTCCATTCCAGTTACAAGTAACAACAAAGGGAAATCAATTTGGTCCAATATTGTGTAATGGTCATGCTACCTTGCTGAAGGTGCTCAAACTGACTGCGGAACTCCTCTCTCTGAGTGAAAGGGATGAAGTTCTCCAAAAACAAATATGAGAGTTGAGCCCAAGTGAGAGGAGGTGAACCTGCTAGCCTGCCTGAACATACACTTGAGCCACCACCTATTGGAAGAACCATGTATTTGAATCACTATGAAATCAACTCTTTTGGACTCCACTATACCCATGTTGCGCAGTAGCTCATGACAATGGCCCAAGACATCCTAGGAGTCCTCAGAAGGTGAACCACTAGAGTGAGGAAAAACAACATGTTGAACTCGTCTAACCTCTTCAACCCTCCAGCTGACATTGCGGGTCTCTCTGGGCTATGTAGCAACAACAAGCAGAACTATCCAAACTGGTAGCATTGTTGGGGTCTGATACCCGTGAGCCATCTACTCTAGAGTATGTGTAGCAGGAGTCTGGCTCCCTCGCGGCTTGATAAACGTTTTTCCCACAGGAAACAAACCGTCATGTGCCGTACGCTTCGTAAAACCAACCATGCTGACTAAGGGGTACTGAAGCACAGGGGTAGCGATTAACTTCTCTAGGACCTGAGGTGGTCCTTATAGTTTGGTCGGAACATGAATCAAAACATCCTGCTCTATCTGAGCTCAAGAATAGGTGCCGCTGCGCGTACTCTAGGCTAAGCTCTAACTCTTCCTCGGGTTCTACCACAGCCCCGACCTCTACCCCTGGTAGTGGTTGCAACCTAGGGTTCCGGCTCCTAAGCAGTTGTGGATGTCGTACATGTCCTCAACCTCTATGAGAGAATACGTGAATAATGATTTAAACTCAATGATAGAAAATAGTCGCTAATAGAGAAAGAAAGAGAGTGAAATTTTCTAAAGCCTTATAGCATCTAGAGGATAAGTACATACGTCTCCAGACCGATCCTCAAGTCTCTTCTAAGATTGCTCGTGGCTCGTGAGATTTAGGCAACCTAGTGCTCCGATACCAACTTTTAACGACCTAAGATCCCAACCATGGGGCCATGATGGCACCTAACATCCGGGATCTGCACAAGAAGTGCAGAAAGGTATTACAAGTACAACCAATCCCATGTACTATGTAAGGGCCTACTCTAACCTCGACGAAGTAGTTACGAGGCTATGACAAGACTATCACTATGAACATGTATGAAAATGAGTAGAAAAACAACAATGAAATAGGGAACACCTAATTAATATGATAACCAAAATAAGAAACACATAACGGAGGGCCCCATAATATCATCACTACACAGTTTCACAACACAATACGGGAAACCAACATCAAATAATAACCATAATACAACTTTCCCATTGCGGCGCGCAACCCCATCAACTTATATAATACTAATACCATTGCAGCGTGCATCCTGATCGATATATACACATAGTAGCATTGTGGCATGCAAATTGATCTACATATATATAATGCCGTTGCAACATGCAACCCGATCCATATATATGTATAATACCAATGCAGCGTGCAACCCAATCTACATATATATAACACCATTAGGGCGTGCAACCTTATCAACACACACACACACGCGCGCACACACACACACACACACACATATATATATATATATATATCCTGCAAACAACTATGACGTATCTCAAAAAAGGAACCAAACCGTATAAATTCTCTAAGACAAATCCAATATAACAATTTAAAGTGGAATAGAAATTACGTAAAGACAAATGCACAGGTAAAGGCATGAGACAAATAATAGCATCTACCTGATAACATGTAGATCATAGAACGAGTAAGAGCGGAAAATAAATAAAGGCATGGATACTTGGAACATATAGCAAATAGAGGTGTGTAACAAGTAAAAGGCACGTTTTACAAGTAAAGACATGCATCAATTAAAGCATGAAACAAGTAATAACTTGGATTAAAAGAAGGCATAATATAATTGAAAACATGAAATTAATTGGTCCACCTCATATGCTTAAACCCATAAAAACACATATACACTCGTCACCTTGCATATACCTTGTTCCCGCACAAACATCAAGTAGCAAATAGACCAATCAAGTCCTAATTCCCTCACGTCAAGGTTAATGATGACACTTGCCACTTTTTGCAAACTAGTCAACAATCTAACACGGCTTTCCCTTTGGACCAAGCCTCCAGACAAATGAAATATAGTCAAATATTTTTCAAACACATCAAAACAAGCAATAGAAACTACCCACAAAAAAACAAGGTTCAATCTTGAACTAAATTAAAAAAGTCAATAAAAGGTTAACCCGAGCTCACGTGGTCAAAATTTGAGAATTGGACAAAAAACCGGATTACCCATTCACCCTCGAGCCCTGCTATGTGGTTTTCATCAAATCCAACCTCAATTCGAGGTCTAAATCTAAGTTTTGTAAAATTCCTAAATTTTACCCAAAACCCCCAATTTCTAAATTGAAATTCATAAACTTGATGATATAATTCATGAAATAGCAATTGCAATTGATTGAAAACAAGTTAAAGCTACTTACCAATGAATTAGGGAAGACATTCTTCTTCGATATTCGACTTTATAGAGTTTAGGGTTGAAAAAATGGTGTAAAGTGAGCTAAGTCCGAAAATTTCAAACTTTTGCACAGATGCACATATCGCAAAAACGATCAGTGTCCTAGCCACAATGTTGTTGCAAATGCGACATGTCCTTTCCATTTATGAAGACCCTCCAACTTGCAAATGCGGACAACGCTTAGCAAATGCGATGCCTAGATTTCGCAAATGTGGTCTTTCCATCGCAAAAGCAAAGTCCCAACCCCCATCCCCCCCATTGTATTTGCGATTCTGACATCGCAAATGCGAGGCTCACAATTGCGATCAGGTCCTCGCAAATGCAAGACTTGCTGATCAATACGAGCAGATGTCTGCATCAGCTGTCCAAACCTTCCAAAATATACCTGAAACTCACTTGATCCCCTCGGGCGCCAATCAGAACTTTCATAAAAGTGCAATAATATCATACAAACTTGCGCACTACCTCGAATACTTAAAATAACACCAAATATCAAGAGTCATCATCAAAACGCAAGATATTCATCTTAGAAATTCAATTTTCTAATTGTTCACATAATGCACTGAAATGACCTCTGGTCACCCGGGACCCCAACAAAACATGCGTAAAAGTCCAAAAACATCATACTAACCTATCATAATCATTAAAAACTAATCTGAGGTCGTTTATCAAATAAGTTGATTGTTGTAACCTCTAGTTGTGTTTAAAGCCAAAAATCACTTTTTCTTTTAACTTCTGATTTAAGCTTTCTGAAAAATGATACGGATCATGCACACAAGTCATATATCATCAGATAAAGCTACGGGAGGTCCCAAAGCATAGAAAATGAAGTTAGTACTCAAAACAACCTATCATGTCATCATACAAACAATCCAACATCTTTCTATCAATATAAAGAATAAAGTCAGACATTATTCCCAAATGTTCTTCTCTTCTATATTTAATCGTTAGAGTTTTACTGTCGACTATTCTTCTTTCTTTTCTTTTCCAGAAAAACTCTCATTATAGTACAATGTAAGTTTTCATATAATTCTTTAATCTATGTACAACGGTATTGTAAGGCCTCGTGAAAACTTTCCTAAAAGCCGAGGTTTCGTGATGTCGGGGTAGGTGTAGAGGTTAATAATAGTAGAACAGTGTGATGGGGAGTTAAAGGAAAATGTTGGGCAGAAGTAGGCTTTTTTATGGCCCATTATACGATTGCAGAACCACTCTGCGGACCGCAGAATGGTCGCAGAGTGAGGCAGTTTTCTAGGGCATTTTTTATGTCACTTTTGCGGCCATTATGCGACCGCATAACCATTTCGCGGGCCGCACTCTTGTGTCATACCCAACTTTGAAATTTTTTGGAGAGAGGTTTTGCGGTGCTATGACACCGCAGAACCGTTCTGCGGTGCATTATGCGACCGTAAAACAAGTCTGCAAGTCGCATAGTGACCGCAGACCTAGCCAGTCCCTTTTCGGTTTTGGCACCCAAATTATGCGGCCGATATGAGGACCGCATAATCATTCTGTGACCGCATAACCTATTTCGGATCTTCATTTTTGGGTTTTTAAAACCCGACCCTACTTCGTTAAAATAGATGTAAGAGGCCATTTTTGAGTAAAACCTGATACTTTAGAGAGAGAGAGTCTTAGAGGGAGAAAGTGATCTTCATCAAATTACTCTTCACTTCTTGTTTAAAATGTTGAAGATTATTAAGAGAAGCACCCTAGGTTTTCATCCTAAGAGGTAAAATCCTATCACTCACACTCTTAATTTCGGAATGTAACTTGATTGGGCAATTAGTAAGATAGTTCATAGGGATGGGAGTTGCTTATCTTGCATGCATGTGTGATGAAAGAGTGTAAGAAAATAGTGGGATAAAAAATGGTAAAGACTGGGTTGTAGGCCTTGAAACCTTAATACACACATAGTGTTTGATAAAATGCTCAATTGAGCTAGAATCATGGTCGTTTTCCTAATGTTTGGTTCAATTTTGTTATACTGCTAAAATAGATTGAAGTTTCTAACATTCCGGAACATCTTAGAGTTTTAAAAAGGTCAATTGAGGTATGGTGGCTAAACCCCCTTCTTCTTAAAATCGAATCCCACAGTGTTTATGAACTTGGTGTAAGTCCCGAATTGATCATTATAGAATTGGCTATTCCTACTGTCTTGTGTTGAAGGACGTATGTTCAATATTTATTCTAAATGCTTCATCATATTATCTTTCCATTTGAGGATGTGTTCAAAATGTGGAATATGTGCTATAAATGTTAAGACTTCATATTAAGATCGAAATAAAGGTTGTTAAGCCAAATTCTATGAAAAGCCTATATGTGCCTAAGATGCCCAAATTGCTTATATGTGAATTTAATATCTTCAATGGGAAGCCTTATTATTGTTGATAACGATATTGATATTTAAATGTGGAAAAAGGGAAATGGTACTATGAAATACGGCCAAGTGCCAAGAATGACTTTGTAATTGTGATCACTAGTGCCAATGAATCGAAAAGATATTAAAGAAGTATGATGTTAGATGATTGACTGAAAAAGGTAATGTCTTGGGCAAGATGGCCTACCCGATCAGGCCGTGATCGGATGCCATGCCGCACACATAGTGGTGACTGTGCTGAAAATGATAATTGAAACTGTGGTTATGGTTGATGTCTCAAGTGAGACGACCTATCCGATTGGGTCGTGATCGGACTCCGTGTAAGAATATAGTCATATTGTGAATTGTGGAATATCGGCACTAAAGATAACCCAACCTAATAACGTGGAAATTGATTTGAAAACTTATGTGATCTTTAACTTAATGTCTTAAGATTATTTGAAGCTCTTATCGAATTCTTGACTGTTCCTTTGTATTATTATTCATTCTATTGAGATGGTGTTTAGCTATACATACTAGTGCTATTCGACGGTACTAACGTCCCTTTTGCCGGGGGCGCTGCATCTTTAAATTAATGCAGGTGGTTACATAGCAGGCAGTGTTGATCAGCGTTAGTGGCACATCCTCTTCCCAGCAGACTTGGTGAGCCCGACTTCATCCCGGGGTGACTTATTGTATCTTTTGTTCATATTGTTATCACGTCTCAAGGTATAGTCGGGGTCTTGTCGTCGGCACTATCATAGACTCTTCTGTATCTTTTAGAGGCTTCGTAGACACTATGTTGGTTATATATGGGTGTTGGGAATGTTAAACCGGTTATGTTGTGTTTGATCACTTGTTCCACTCGAACTATAAGAAATGTGTATTTCGATACTTAAAGGCGCAATGGCTAATGAACAGATTTAGTATTGTATGAATGAACTTCCTATTGTATAATTTATGAAATCTTGTCTTTTCCTGATCATGGGTGAGTTGGGTAGAAATGATCTAACAGGCTTGCTTGATTGGGCTCACTCTGTTAAGCGCCGATCACGCATCCCGAGGATAGGGCGTGACAAGTATCTTATTCAATTGATAGTTATTTCTCTTGAGGTATATTTATAATATTCATAACTCATATGCATTTCATATTCATAACCCCCCAAATATTAAATTTAAAAAGTAACATACCTTATGGTATTCATCAATATTTCCCTAAATAAATTCATAACTTTGTTTCATGAGACCCCTACCCAAAGTTACTCTTTTCACCCTTTATCTCAAATAGTAATGTTGTCATATTTACTGCAATATAGGATAAATGTTTTAGTGTGGCTCTGTATGTCATGGCCCAAAACCTAACCCGTCGTGATGGTGCCTATCGTGATACTAGGCAAGCCGACATTTCCAAAACACTTCCAACATTTAACAGAAATGAATTAAGACGTTTAAAATAATCGAAGTTTTTCATAAAAACGGGGTAAAACCCAAAGCAGAAGTGCAGACAAATAGCCCGACATCGGGGTGTCACTAAGTCATGATCATCTAAACAACCAGTCTAGAAACAGAGTCTACAACAATATGTGCAAAAATGCCAATACAGGAAAGAAAAGATAACAAGAAAGGAGAGACAAGGACTGCGAATGCCGGCAGCTACCTCGTAAGACTCCGATACTCAATCATGCACGAGATCAACGTCCACCGTGTTCGGAAACAGCTGGATCTCCACATGAGATGCGTGGAGTAATGTGCGTACAACCAACTTAGTAAGTAACAATAATAAATAAGGAACTGAAGATAGTGACGAGCTACACAGTTATAGTTCACTTTCATGAATTCCTGCAAAGAATAGACATACTTTCTAATCCGGCAGTTTAAGTTAAATCAGTGTTTTACAGTTCAAGTTCAGGCAATCCAGATATAAAATCTTTCAGAAATTTCACAACAATGATAGATAGCAACTAAGTGCAACAACAAATGAAACGCAAGTGGAGGCTCTCAGGGCAACAGTCACTAAACTCATCACAACAACTCAATCACTCGGCTCTCGGCCCTCAGTACTCACACTCAATAAGTACCTGCTCTCACTGGGGGTGTGCAGACTCCGAAGGGGCTCCTTTAAGCCCAAGCGCTATATCGTTGTGGCGTGTAGCCCTACCTAATCATATAAGTAGCCATAAGGCTCGTTGTGGCATGCAGCCCGATTCACAGTCCATAAATAACCATAAGCCTCATTGTGGCGTGCAACCCGATCCATTTACCTCACATATTCACAACTCGGCACTCAGGCCCTATCTCAGTCACAAATCTCTCTAGCCTGTCGGGCTCTCAAAAATCATACAAATCAGTCCAAAAGAGATAATAACAACTATCAACAAGAAAACAAGAGGAAACAGAGATATGACACACAAATAAAACTGTGACTCTGTTCAAGACAGCAAATAGCAATTAATTCAACAGGTACCCGACCACTACGGGTCCCAATAATGATATCAGATGGACTAGAAATAGAGTCTACAATAGTCTATGCCAAAATGCCTATTCAGGAAAGAAAAGATAACAAGAAAGGAGGGACAAGGTCTGCGAACGCGAGCAACTACCTCGTAAGACTCCGATACTCAACCACGCACGAGACCAACGTCCACCATGTCCAGAAACACCTGGATCTGCACAAGAGATGCAGGGAGTAACGTGAGTATATCCAACTCAGTAAGTAACAATAATAAATATGGAACTGAAGATAGTGATGAGGTACAGAAGTATAGTTCATTTTAAATAATTCCAGCAAAGAATAGACATGCTTTCAAATCCGGCAGTTTAAGTCAAATCAGTTTTATACAGTTCAAGTTTAGGCAATACGGATATAAAATCTTTCAGAAATTTCACAACAATGACAGAAAACAACTAAGAGCAACAACAAATGAAATGCAAGTGCAGCCTCTTAGGGTAACAGTCACCCAACTCATCACAACAGCTCAATCACTCGGCTCTTAGCCCTCAGTACTCACACTCAATAGGTACCTGCGCTCACTCGGGTGTGCAGACTCCGGAGAGGCTCCTTTAAGCCCATGTGCTATATCGTTGTGGCGTGCAACCTGACCCAATCATATAAGTAGCCATAAGGATCGTTGCGGCTTGCAACTCAATCCATAGTCCATAAATAGCCATAAGGCTCGTTGCGGCGTGTAACCTGATCCATACACCTCACATATTCAAAGCTCAGCAATCAGGCCCTATCTCATTCACTAACCTCTCCAGCCTCTCGGCCTCTCAGAAATCATACAAATCAGTCAAAAATAGATAATAACAAGAATCAACAAGAAAACAAGAGGAAACGGAGATATGACACACAAGTAAAACGGTGACTGAGTTCAAGATAGCAAATAGCAGTTAATTCAACAGGTACCCGACCACTACGGGTCCCAAGAGTGATATCATATCGCATAAACATGGTTTCTAACATCAATAACAGTCAAATTTCTAAAAGACAGAGGGAACATGTAATTAACTATAAGCTATTCGACTTTAGAGTCTCACGGGACCCACCAAGTCACAATCCCCCATGGTGCACACCCACACGCCCATCACCTAGCATGCGCGTCACCTCCAAAACAATCACATCATACCAAAATCTGAGGTTTCATACCCTCTAGACCAGATTTAAAATTGTTACTTAGCTCAAATCGTGTAAAAATCCTACTCTGAAATGCCTTTGCCCCTCGAATTAGTCTCCAAACGCCCTGAATCTAGCCACAAGCAGCACAATATAATTAATATAGGCTAAAGGAATCATGTCTACAAGAAAAACACGAAATTATAAGCCAAAATCCGAAATAGGCTCAAACCAACACCCGAGCCCACGTCTCAAAATCCGACAAAAGTCACAAAATATGAACATCCATCCACTCACGAGTCCAACCATACAAGAATTAGTCGGATCCAACCTTAAATCACCTTCCAAAACTCGAAATTTTAGTCTATGAAGTTTCTGCCATTATCTCCCAAATTTCCAACTAAAATCCCTAATTATATGATGAAAATAGCAATAGATTCATGAAATATTGTCCAATCCGAGTTAAAATTACTTACCCCAACAATCATCTTGAAGAAACCTCAAAATATCGCCTCACACCGAGCTCTCAAAGTCCCGAAATTGAAATGGGAATCAAACCCTAGAAATCCTATTTTCTGCCCAGTTATTCCGCATCTGCGGACCTACCGCCGCACCTGCGATGCCGCACCTGCGGAATTTCCCTCGCAGGTGCAAAAATGACTTAAGCGGCTAGGTCTGCATCTTCGAGCAAGTGATCGCACCTGCGGATAAAGGCCCGCTTCTACGTTCTTCCCCTCCAGCTCACTCTCTGCATCTGCAGAACATCAAGCATATATGTGGGCTCGCAGATGCGGGAACTCCCTCGCACCTGCGATCACAGAAATAACTTGACCAAACCACACCTGCGCTCCTTATTCCATACATGCGAGTATGTACCTGCTGTCTCCCCACAGCATGTGCGAAACCACCAGAAACCAGAAAATGCCAGCCATTTGCCTAAGTCCAAATTCAACTCGTTAAGCATCCGAAACACACCCGAGGCCCCCGGGACCTCAACCAAATATACCAACAAG
>AWOL01S0017242.1:487-27135 GCA_000715115.1 Nicotiana otophora
CTCAATAGAGTAGTGACGAGGTCAGGTCAGGCCCTACTGGAGAATAGATAATGACATGGGAAAAAAATGTTTAAACAATTTAATAAGATAAAAATGACTGCGGAAATGAATCAAATAGTATGTCACATTTAATGACACCAATTAATTGCAAATAATATCTTGTGGAATCAAAACAGAATTTTCTTTCAGCTTTATGAAAATCACAACAATTAATCGAAGGCAACTATGACTATAAATAGATATCAACAAGGGCACTACCGAGGTACCACCTCGTAGTCCTAAATCATAAATAAATTCACAATATCTCATTTCCTTACATCACCGCGGGAGCCTTCACAATTTATTTAAAAAAAATATTTTTCCCGAAATAGCATCCCGCGTTTTAGCCTCTCTTATCACACCGCATGACTTCTAGTAGTCACCCCTACTAGTCACGCATATCAAGCCACCCTTATCTCATCGCATGCGTTTCAATCCCCAGACCTTATACCACCGCATGTGTATCAATATCACAATTTGCACCACAAGTGCCCAATATTTCAATTTTCCAAAAATAAATCAATAACAATATTTTTCAATAATAAAGAGCTCACGGCTCATGCCAAAATAATCCAAAAATAATATTTTTCATAATAAAGAGCTCACAACTCCATCATAATGAGTACCAACAATCTTGCAAAAATAATCAGGAATAAAATAATTCAGGAAAATAATATTTCATATTAATAATACTTAATTTAAAGAAAAATCAACCTTCAAATAATGCACAGTATAAAAGAAACCAAGTTTCAATCAAACAGGTAAAACAATTAGCAGAAAAATGTCAAGCAAATTTAAGGTACACAAATCAAATCATTAATGGATAATATAACAAGATTTAATAATTTAATTAATATGTAACAGTGATCTTCATAATTTGAACACCTAATCCTTCACATTTAGTCCGTGTACACACTCGTCACCTCGTGTACACGACTTTCATCACATTTACAATTAATACCAATCCTAGGAAAATTTCCCTCACACAAGGTTAGACAAGTCACTTACCTCGACTTGCTCCAATTTAACCAAGTATTATATTTTTTCCTCAATGTTTCGACTCCGATCGACTCGTATCTAGTCATAAGTAATTCAATACAATCAACAAAAATTATAGGAATCAATTTCATCAGAAAATACTATATTTTTTAATAAAATCCGAAATTAGCTCAATATTTGCCCGTGGGGCCCACATCTCGAAATCCGGCAAAACTTATAAAATTTGACAACGCATTCAATTACGAGTCCAACCATACCAGTTTCACTCTAATCGGACTCCGGATCGACACCGAAATCTCAAAAATTAATTTCTATGAGATTTCTAAAAATTTCCAAATTTCAATCTCAACACACTAATCAAATGGCAAAAATAATGATATATTTGTATATATAGACCAAATCCGAGTTGAAATCACTTACCCCAAATGTCTTTCCTTCAAAATCTGTCAAAAGTCGCCTCTGTTCAAGCTCAAGTTTGTCAAAAATGGCAAATGTTGAATGCCACTATTTTTATAACTTACAGATCTGTCCAGTTCGATCTTGGGAGCTCGATCTGTCCAGTTCGATCTTGGGAGCTCGATCTGTCCAGTTCGATCAGGGACCTCGATTTGTCAGGGACCTCGATTTTGTCAGGGACCTCGATTTGTCAGGGTCCTCGATTTGTCAGGGATATCGATTTTGTCAGGGACCTCGATTTGTCAGGGACCTCGATTTGTCAAGGAACTCGATTTTGTCAGGGACCTCGATTGTTAGGGACCTCGATTGTCAGGGATCTCGATTTGTCAGGGACCTCGATTTTGTCAGGGACCTCGATTTGTTAGGGAGCTCGATTTTGTCAGGGAGCTCGATTTTGTCAAGGAGCTCGATTTTGACAGGGAGCTCGATTTTGTCAAGGAGCTCGATTTTGACAGGGAGCTCGATTTTGTCAGGGAGCTTGATTTTGTCAGGGAGCTCGATTTTGACAGGCAGCTCGATTTTGATAGCATTTCCAGCAGAAAAATTGCAGCAGTTAAGTCCCACTTTTGATCTGTTAACCATTCGAAACTCACCCGAGGCCCTCGGGACCTCAACCCAAAATACCAACAAGTCCTAAAACATCATACAAACTTATTTGAAATCTCAAATCACATCAAACAACGCTAAAATCACAAATCATGCTCCAATTCAAGCTTAATGAAACTTAGAATTTCCAACTTCTACATTCGATATTGAAACCTATCAAATCAAGTCCGATTGACCTCAAATTTTGTATCCAAGTCATAAATGACATAACGGAGCTGTGAAAATTTTCAGAACTGGATTCCGACCCCGATATCGAAAAGTCAACTCCCCAGTCAAACTTTCAAACTTTAAATTCCTATTTTAGCCATTTCAAGCCTAATTTCACTACGGACTTCCAAATAAAATTCTGATCACGCTTCTAAATCCAAAATCACCATACGGAGCTGATGGAATCATCAAAATTCTATTCCGGGGTCATTGCACATAATTCAACATCCAGTCACTATTTGAACTCAAACTTTAAATGTTTCATCAAAATTCCATATCTCGGGCTAGGGACCTCGGAATTTGATTCCGGACATACGCCCAAGTCCCAATTCACGATACGGACCTACCGAAACTGTCAAAATACTGATCCGAGTCTGTTTGCTCAAAATGTTGACCAAAGTCAACTCAGTTGTGTTTTAAACATCTAATTCAGATTTTAATCCATTTTTCACCTGAAAACTTTTTTTTTTTTTTTTACGAACTGCACACGTAAGTTGAGTAATGGTAAATAGTGCTTAGATCACATAATTAATCATTAAATTTAAAGATCATATTTTGGGTCATCACATTTACCTCCATAGTTCTAGCTTATATAGAAGAAAATCTATGAGTGGATCAATATATATATATATATATATATATAGAGAGAGAGAGAGAGAGAGAGATACAAATATACATATAAATATAGATATATAGATTAGATTTGTCTAAATCTATTTAGATTATGCATAAAATTCATTAAACTACTTCCATTAATTATGTTTTTATTTTTAATTATTAATATTTTTCTAAAATTGTCAAGTGGCTTCATTTTAGCTTGCCACTTGGTTTAAGTAAAATGCATAATATCCTCCTTTTAATATAATATAGATATTTAGATTATGTATAAAATTCATTAAACTACTTTCATTAATTATATTTTAATTTATAATTTCTAATTATTAATTTGTCCTAAAATTTTCAAGTGGCTTCATTTTAGCTTGCCACTTGGCTTAAGCACAATGCATACTACCCTCCTTTTAATATAATATAGATTTAATTTATTTTTTCTTACCTTGTAAATAATTTATATATTTTATGTAAGATCTTATTTTGCTGCTTAAATTTTTTTTATTTTTAAAGTCATTAAATCTTTAATATCTTAAGTAAACTTTAGGTTTTGTTTTATATGGTAACTTACTCCAAAGTATAAGTAGTCTTAGGATATCTCAATTTATGTTTTTCTATATTTTTTAAATTGTTTACCTCCATATTGCTAGCTAATATAGAAGAAAATTTATGAGTGGATCAATATATAAATATAGATATACATATAAATATAAATATAGATATATAGATTAGATTTATCTAAGATCTATTTAAATTATATATAAGATCTATTTCATTCAATTAGTTCCATTAATTATGTTTCCATTTATAATTTCTAATTATTATTGTTGTTCTAAAATTGCCAAGTGGCTTCATTTTAGCTTGCCACTTGGCTTAATTTCATGCTTCACTATCCTCCTTTTAATATAATATAGATATAGATTAATATTATACCTCCATATTTCTAGCTTATATAGAAGAAAATCTATGAGTGGATCAATATATAGATATAAATATAGATATAGATACAAATATAGATATATAGATTAGATTTGTCTAAGATCTATTTAGATTATGTATAAAATTCATTAAACTACTTCCACTAATTATGTTTTCATTTATAATTTTTAATTATTTATATTATCCTAAAATTGCCAAGTGGCTTCATTTAAGCTTGCAACTTGGCTTAAGCACAATGCATACTACCCTCCTTTTAATATAATATAGATATAGATTTTCTCATTCGAGATAATTTTTGAATAATTACCTTACTAATATTTCGAACATCATAGCTAACATAATACATAAGTAAAATTAATATTTTAAGTTTTTGGCTAGACATTGTGATTTTGCTTCTGAATCTTCGTTACTAAGCTAGCGAACATCTTATGGTTCAGAAACGACGCAGTTATTTTGGATCATTTCCCCCAATTCACTAAGATGAAGGTTCTTTTGTAAGGCATGACCCTTAAGATTACAATATATCAATATACATCGTAGATATAAATGATGGCAGAATACCTAGTTTACCCCCCTGTGACGTACCTTTTTATCGTAAAAATTATGTTACACCCTCGACATTTTCATAAGTGTGTCTAAGACACTGCTATCCTGCTTGACCACGTCTTTTTCTTGGCAAAATAGTGGGCAGAAATCTTGGTAAGCGGTGTGAATATTTGAAAAAATAAATAAATAAATAAATTATTGTAACAACAATTATCATTTTTTATATTTTTTATATCCAATATTTAATTTTATTTATTATTTATATATATGAATATGAAAAATCATCGACGAAACGTTGTCACGTGACACTACTTCAAACAAAGTGCCTACGCGCATGCTTTTTGGAGATCGCGCCGCATGCGTTATTAAATCATAACACGTGTCATAACTTAAAAAACATACTTAATTTACACCCAATTGATAATATTAAAAAAATCAAAAAATATATTCCCCTTCCACCTGTCTCTCATCTTCCCCAATTCCTTACTCTAAAACCCCAACAATCATCCTAAAGAATTCACCAGAAATTACTCGCTCATATCTGTTTGACCAAAAAATATAGATCTTGGTTCAAATAATTAAATTTATGTAAATAGAGATTAATCTTAGCTAATAATAATATCCTTAGACGGGGTTCTTAAAGGAGCAATAAATATCACGCAAATGTGGTCAGTCAGTAACAGTGATATGTAGTAAATATTCCACAAATCAGAAATAATAATGTTGCATTTAATAACAATGAATAGCAATAAATGACATTTATGTAATTAGAGAGAATGAGTCACCCAAGAAAGGATGGAATAAATGAATGTTCTTCCGGACAATGATGAATGATAGACAATCCCTTGAATATTCGAGTTATTCTCGGATCTAGTGGAAAAGTATGGACAAGAATCTCAGTGAAAAGGTTATATTTGTATCTTAGTAAGTGAGAGCCGAATCTTTTAGTCAAAGTGTTTTTTATACAAATGAATATCACATGCCCCCTATCAATGTGTCGTTTTCTATTTATAGGGAGCATGCTCCTAGGAAACCCTAATAGTACAAGTGCATAGAATATCCACAAGAATTTTCTCTTTAACGTCATATCTTGAAACTAACCGTTATAACTCTATTAAGGATGCTCGACCTCGGCCTCGATGACGACTTTTCGACTTCTTCTTCGATGATTCTTTCACCATGTCCCGCTAAGTCTTCGACCACTGCCTTCGTTGATAATTAAATCATTTCGACGTGCGACATCGCAGAAATGTTTCACTTAGCATTATTTCGTCTAAAACTGGATTTTGACCTATACAGTTAGTTCCTCCGCTTATCGAGGTCGTCCCCACGGACGGGGTTGATGAGCGACAGTGTCGTTCATTATTGGCGAAAGTCGTGGTCGTGGAGACGGGACTACGTGGCCTTCTGAGGTTCGCATATTTTAAATTATTTGAATTACCCGGGAACCTTGTTGGAGTCATCTGGTCCAAGAAAAGTGGTGATGTCATGACATCATGCGTTATGATGACCCCCATTTCCTGATGCATTGCATCGATTCAGGTGTGACTCTTGATTAGCTCTATCGGTTTGATTTTCGAGCTAATTATGACCCATATAGTTTCGATTCTGGTGCCTCCAAAACTTATAAATAGGAGAAGGTTTTCCGATTTTGGAACTTTTCAAACTCTTCCTTCCCCTCTATTACTAGCTTATCTCTCATCTTCTTTGCAGAGCCCTCTTTTCTCTCTATTTCTGAGATCTATATTGTTCTTCGTTCTTCTTTGTTTGATACTTTTCTCTCTTACATTGAGCTATGTCTAACCTACCTTCTGAGTCCGGCGAGGGAAGTCGCGTGCCCCCTTGGTAGTGGTGTTCCATTCCCGTAAGGAGGGTGTTCCTTTCGCCGTTGAGGATGGAACCTTTTCGTCGATGGAGGAGTTGATTCCACGCAACCCTGATTCTAGGTCTGATTTTACTAAATCACCTGATGCTGAGGCTGGAGCTTTTCGGTCAGTGATGACGGTGAAGGAATTGGGAGGGCTTAAGGCTAAATTTGGCCTTCCCAATCACATTGAGCTAATTCCGGCGGGGTAGGATACAGTGCAAGTTCACCATCCTGGGTATTGTGCCTTCTACGCGTACCCCTTCCAAATCGGCTATTCCCTTTCTCTTCTACCATTGGTCGAGGAGTTATGTCGCTATTATGGCGTTTGCCTAGCTCAGCTTGCACCTTATGTCTACAAGCTTATAAATATGCTTACAAAATTAGTTGAGCTAGCCGAGGTCGAGTTGACACTTCGGCACTTAGTACACATGTTCACCCCTAGCTATTATAGGGGAACGATGTTGAATCTTCACCACCGAGGGGGTAAGTACTTGGTTGTGAAGATGGACGACAAAGCCAACCGTCAAATCTAATTCAACTTCTTTTTTATCAGAACCAAGGACGTGGTGACCAATGTCAACGGTTTTCCAGAGGCTTGGAACTATGCTCGTAAGTACCTAATTTCCCTCCTTGTAGGTATTCGATTTTTCTCTTGGGTTTGGTCGTGTGTTTTAATCTCGTTTTCTTCTCATGCAGCCAAGACATCGCCTCCTCCTTTGGTCGACAACATTTCTAACTGCGTCGATCGGCTCCTCCCTTATATCGTTGGCATTCGCGAATGGCCAGGATTTTCAAAAAGTTTGGGCTTGCTCTCTCTCCGACTGGTAAGTCCCTTTTACCATTGGTGTCTTAACCTCTTTTTTCTTTTTCATTTACCTTCATTGATTTTCTCTTTTCTTGATCTTTCTTAGCCTCGTCCAGGGGATCTGTGAGGAGGTAGAGGGCTCCTGTGCGCTCGTTCCTAAAGAGGAAAGCCATTGCGTCCTCAGTTTCTTCCCGTTCTTCGGCTGCAGCTCATCCTTCTTCCGTCCCGGTTTTCTTTGTTTCTTTATCTGAAGCCGCTCCTATTCCGGTCATAGAGACTTCGGTTTCTCTGTTGCATTCTCTCATCGACGAGGACGACAAAACTTTGCCTAGTGATGGTGAGTTCCTGCCTCGAAAGAGCAGGTCTATAGATGCTAGTAAAGGGGTCGCCTAGGCCATTGACTTAATAGAGGGTGATTTTTCACTGCGCGAGATGTCGACCATTCTCATCAGAGACGATATCGAGCCGGGGTCCGAGATTTTGAGGTTAGCTAAAGCTAGCATGGGTATGCCCCTTCCTTCTACGGTGACGGGGACTGAAGGACCGGCCGCTAACGTTCTTGACACTTTAAGGAGAGAGGAGGCATCGACTTCCCGACCAGCTGCTAATACCTCTTCTCCTGCCAACGAGAGATGCAAAGGAGTCACTGAGGAGGGCGATGAGTCGGGTTTGGAAATTGATGCAGACGACCTGAAGATGATATAGGAAAGGTTTACCCAACTTGAGATAAGTTTGGAGGGTTCTACGAAGACCATCGCGATCCTTATGGATTGTAACTTGCTGAAGAACACCGAGAAGGTAGTCCCTGCCCTCGGCCCTCTTTGTTCCGAGATAGAGGGTAAGACCCTCAAAGATTTAGATGACGGCGCTTTATCGAGGAGCATTGCCGGTCTTTCTCTTAGAGTGAGTGTTTTATGTTTTGTCCTTCTCCTCTTTTTGGTCTTTGTTTTTCGGGGCGTTTTATTTTCTGACTTACTTCTTTTCTTTTTGTGATTGCAGACTGTGATTTTGGAGATCGAGAGCGCCCGGAGGGAGGAGAGGCATATAGAAATATTTGTGAGGTTGAAAAATAAGTACTTCTAGTATCGCGGCAAGTACCGAGAGCTTTGCAGGTGATTTCGTGAAGGCAGCGATAAACATGCCCTTCGCGATGAGTTGGAGGAGAAGAATGATGAGCTGGTGAAAGCCATCGAGAATTGTAATGTCCTTGAGGGAACATTGAGGAGTAGGGAAGAGGAGCTTCAGGTCAGCAGGGGCGTGGAAGCCCAATGCAGTGACCTTCAAGCACAAGTGGTCGAGCTACACAGATAGTTAGAAGAATGTCGGCTTCAGCTGGAGTCCCTTAATGGTGAAGTCACCGAGAAGCAGAGTGAGTTTGAGAAGGCGAAATCCTCCCATTTGGATGCTCAGAAGAAGTCGGGGATGCTTGATTTGGTGAACATGGCCCTCCGGGTTGAGCGAGAGAATGACCAGTCCACTGCGAAAGCTAAAGAAGATCGACTAGAGGAGAGCTGGAGAAGGATAAATCCATCCTTTATGATCGGGTGGCTGCTTTGGAATCTGAGAAGGCCCAATTGCTTGCACAACCATCTTCTTCCCGTACTTTAGATTTTCCCAATGTTCCTCGGGAATTATATGAGGAATGGATTCACGACGAGGCTCAGTTGGATGTCTTCCAAGTTTGTATACGGCGGGATCCATTTCCGAGGCTGCCCTCAAAGGTGTTCGCGTTAAGGCTCGTACAGATCGAGTTACTTACGGGTATGATCCCGCTACACCTGAGGCCGGTGAGGGGGAGGATGAGGGCGTAGACCAGCTTGAAGAGAACACCTGGTATGATATCGCTTATCCTAAGGGCGACGGCGGCAATGGTAAGGGGGGTCGAGATGGCGAGGGCATCGGTGGCCAAGGTGGTGAAGGCACTGAAGATCGTGATGGTGGTGATCAGTAGTTTTATTTTTGCTTTGTAAATCTTTGTATATTTTTGCCGGCGTCTTCATGGGCCTTTGTAAAATGTTTAAGTATGAAATATCAAAGTTGTTCTCTGCATCTTTTCCCCATTCTGTGGTTTACTTTCTGTACTTGTATGTTTTTATCTTCTATTGTTTGCATGTTTCGCTCGTTCCCTCGTTGGTGTTGTCTTTTAGCTGGCCGTGGACTTGGAGCCAATTACGCGTTGTTTTTTCTTTTTTCTCTTTTTCTCTTTTTTGTGTTGAGATATGGTCGAGGGCCAATAAGTGTTTGTTCGGGTGGGATCAAGCGAAACATTTTGTTAGATCGTGGCCGAGTCTTGGTAGGTGTTTGTTTGATCGTAATCGATCGTGACCTTTCGTCAAATCTCGGCCGAGGGCCGGTAGGTATTTATTCGAGAGGGGTCGAACATAACCTTTCATTAAAGTGTGGCTGAGGGCCGATAGATGTTTTCTCGAATGGGGTCGAATGTAACCTTTCTTTAGATTGCGGCCGATAGGTGTTTGCTCGAGCGGGGTCGAATGTAACCTTTCCTTAAATCGTGGCTGAGGGCCGATAGGTGCTTTCTCGAGCGGGGTCAAATGTAACCTTTCATTAGATTGTGGCCGAGGGCCGATAGGTGTTTGCTCGAGCGGGGTCGAGAGTTACCTTTTACTAGATCGTGGCCGAGGGCCGATAGGTATTTTCTCGAGCTGGGTCGAACGTAAGCTTTTATTAGATTGCGGCCGAGGTTCGATAGTTGTTTGTTTGAGCGGGGTCAAATGTAACCTTTCATTAGTATTGCGGTCGAGGGCTTATAGGTGTTTGCTCGTCGAACGTAACCTTAACAAGGAAGAGTTATATTGATAAGCGTAAATGTTTTATTGCTTTGACATTGTTGCTTTGGTTACATACTTGGAGAAATTTACAAATATTTTAGTGTTGGCTGGCATTCCAATCCGAGTCCCAGTCTATCTAGTCCCTTCATTGGTTGGCCTGAAGAGTATTGAGAGGTCGAGCAATGAAATAGTAATCACAACCCTACCTTCGCATACTTCAACTCGAAGCGTTCCCTCCGTCACCTCGTTAAAAACTTCCTTGAGAAAACCCAAATGGGACAAAACTCAAGTGAGGGAAAATAAGTACGACATGGGGGATGCTTTTTCTCTTAGAAGTTGATGTATTTGAGGTGGATGATATTCTTGGAATGAACACTTATTTGCTTTTGCTGTGATTTATTACGGACCGTCTCAGTTCGTTCCCAGCTTTCCTTCTTGGGATCTTTGCTAGCTAGAGTTTTGGCTTTCAGTACATAGTCTCCGACTTTAAGCGGCCGTGCCTTTGCTTTCTTGTTGTAATAACATTCTGCTTGTTATTTTTGGGAGACCATTCTTATGTAGGCCATGTCTCTTTGTTCATCTATCTTGTCGAGATCTTGCCTTCTGCTCTCATCATTACTTGCGCCGCTTTCATGGGAGTACCTTAGGTTGAGTTCTCTGACCTCGACCGGTATTACTTCCTCAGTCTCGTAGATCAAAGAGTAGGGCGTCTCTCTTGTGCTCGTCTTCGGAGTTATTCGGTAGGCCCATAATACTTTTGGTAACATCTCCGACCATAATCCCTTGGCGTTTTCAAGCTTTTTCTTCATGATGTTTAGTATAGACTTATTAGAGGATTCTTCTTGGTCGTTACCCGGTGGATGGTATGGGGTTGAGAGTATTCTCTTGATATGCCATTTTTTGAAGAACTCGACGGTTTTCTTTCCTGTGAACAGGGGTCCGTTGTCACAACTGGTTTCCTTGGGTATGCCGAATCGGCATATGAAATTTCTCCATATAAAGGTGATTACCTCCTATTCCCATATTAGGGCGAATACTCCTGCTTCCACCAATTTAGAGAAGTAGTCAGTCAAAACCAAAAGGAATTGCACGTTACCTCGCCCCGCTGGGAGGGGGCCCACGATGTCCATTACCCATTTGATGAACGACCAAGGGGAGGTGACCGAGTGGAGGTGCTCGCCTACTTTGTGAATCATTGGGGCGTACTTTTGGCATTGTTCGCATTTCCTCATGAAATCTGCGGCATCCTTTTTCATGGTAGGCCAGTAGTATCCCGCCCGTATGAGGTATTTGACCAGTGCTCGATTGCCGAAGTGAGCTCCACAATGGCCTTCATGGAGTTCTTCGAGGACACGTTGGGTTTGGTTCGGGCCCCAGCACTTCGCCAGAGGGACACCGTAAGTCTTCTTGTACAGGTCGCTATGAAGGAGGTTGTATCTGGCCGCCTGCATTCTTAGTTTTTTGGCCTTTTGTTTTTTCACCTGGGAGTGTGCCATCCTGCAAATATGTGATAATATGATTGCGCCAGTCCCAAATTAAGTTTATGGTTCTTAAACAACGCTTTTATCTCCAGTCATGATACTTTTGGTAGCTGCGGCTAATTTGGCGAGGCCATCTGCTTCAGCATTCTGTGCTCTAGATTTGATCGAGTTAGCATTCGTCGAACTGAGGCAATAGCCTGCAGATTTCGATCTGGTATTTCTACAATCTTTGTTCCTTGATTTGAAAAGTCCTTGTGACTTAATTTACTACGAGTTGAGAGTCACTGCGGAGTTTTAACCATTTTCCCCATATTTGAGTGTCAGCCTTAATCCTGCAATTACAGTCTCATACTCCGCCTCATTGTTAGTTATATCTGGCCACCTTATGGACTGGCGAATTACTTCGCATGTTGGGACCTCAAGTAAGAGTCCCAGTCCGAAACTTGAATCGTTGGATGTGCCGTCGGTGAATAGGACCCAGAGGCCTTGTGTTTGGAGGGAAGTTTGGACGGCTTCCATTTCAACTTCAGGCATTATTTTTGTGTTGAAGTCGGCGAGCACATGCGACTTTATCGATGTTCGTGGCTGGTATGTGATATCGTGCTCACTTATATCGATGTCCCATTTGGCCAGCTATCCCGATAGCTCGGGTTTATGGAAAATGCTCAGGGGAAAGTTGTGACGACCGAGATAGGGTGACCTTGGAAATAGGTTCTAAGCTTTCGTGAAGCTAAGACCAAGGCCAAAGCTAATTGTTTGAGGTGAGGGTACCTCATCTCGACATCAACGAGTGTTTTGCTAATGTAATTGTAATGACCCAACCAGCCGTTTTGACTGTTAGAACCCCATTCCCCTAAATAAAACTTCCCGTATATGTTTTTAGTGATTTATGACTTGCGGGTATGGTTGGTTCGGGATTTGGAAGTGTTCGGGTTGAAACTGGAACACTTGGTTCCTTAAGTTAGCCTTAAAAGGCCAAGTTTAACTTCAGTCAACATTTTGAGAAAATGATATCGGAATCGGGATTTGACGGTTCCAATAGGTTTGTATGATGATTTCGGACTTAAGCGTATGTTCGAATAGGGTTTTGGATAACCCGGGAGCGTTTTGGCGCTTAATAGTGAAAATCAACTATTTGAAGGTTTAAAGTTCTTTAAAAGTGGTTTGGAATAGGTTTTGGAGTAATCGAGGTCAGTTTGGAATTCTGAGTCTGAGAATAGTTCCGTATAGTAATTTACGACTTGCACGCAAAAATTTCGTGTCATTCCGAGTAGTTTAAGTATGTTTCGGCACATTGGAAGAAAATTGAAGAACTTAAAATTCTTAAGTTTGAATCAATTTGGTTTAGGGTATGATTCTTAGATTTGATATTGTTTTACGCGTTCCGAGAGTTCGAGCGAGTCCGTTTTATGATTTCAAACCTGTTGGTATATTCGGGCGGGACCCGGGGGCCCCGAGTGTTAACCGGACGAGGCTCGGATTAATTTTGGAATTTTGAAGAAGAGCTGAAGCCTTCTGCTTCTGGTACGTTTTCACCTGCGCTTGGACAGCTGCAGGTGAGACTGTCGCAGATGCGAGGTTTATGCACAGAAGCGAAAAAGAGAAGGGGAGGTATGCCATCGCATGTGCGGAATCTCGGGCGCACCTGCGAATGCGCAGGTGCGAGAATTTTTCGCAGATGCGAGGCTTGGCAGGCGAGGAAAAACTCGAACCTGCGAGGCTTTTCCGCGGGTGCGGTACTTTTTCTACAGGTGCGGAAGCCCCTCTTTCGCAGGTGCGAAAATCACTGTTGGGCAGAATGGTTAAAAGTCGGGGCTCAGACATTTTGTGCCCATTTCTCCTCTATTTCCGGGCGATTTCAGAGCTTTTGAGAAGGGGGTTTCTACTAGCAATTGAAAGGTAAGTTAATTCTATACCCCTTGAATTAAATACATAGATTATAGGTAGATTATAACTAGTAAATCTTAAAAATTAAAGATTTAGATGAAAAACCTAGATTTTTTATAAAATTGAGATTTTAACCACAAAAATAGTTACGGAATTGGGTAGCAATTGTATATTTAAGTTCTTGAGATTATGGGTAACGTTTTCATCCGAAAATTTCCAGAATCCGAGCACGTGGGCCCGGGGTGAATTTTAGGAATTTTACTATTTTGGTTAGGGTAATTTATTCAATTGCCTAAATTAGAATTTTTGAACATGTATTAATTATTTTGTATAATATTTGGATAGCTTCGGATTTTTCGGCACCAAATTGTGCATTTAACGCGGCGTGGTATTCAGAAAGTAGACTTTGAGACAAGGTAAGTCTCTTGTCTACTCTTGTGAGGGGAAAATTACCCCATAGGGATTAAATTGAATAATTATTGTTAATTGCATGGGCTACGTATACACGAGGTGACGAGAGTCCGTGCGCAGCTACTATTAATGCTAAAATCCGGGTAGTTAGGATTCAAAGCATGAATTACTTGTGTACATTGTACTCTTTGTTTAATTAATATTAATTTATATATATAATTATATTGTGAATTGTTAGATAAAGATATTAAAGGATGAAAATATCATATGCTTGATTTTTTGTTTAAATTAATTAATTGTTAAAAGAAATTATTCATCCTCTCGAATTTATCTTATAATAAATATATTCTCATTCCCGGAGGTACATAAGAAAAATGTCCTCCTTTCTTGTGGAGCGGGCCGAACGCCTCGACATGATAGATGCATCTATGGATCGTGCTGCACGTCCCTCGGCAGTGTACACGGCACTCTGGATCGGGCCGTACGTCCTCGGCAGAAATCGTGCTTAATAATAATAATTACACGATACCTTAATAGTTTATTTCAGCTTGCGAATCTAATTGATAAATTGGAGAATCCTTGGAATTTAATGAATTATTATTCCTGCTTGTTAAGGAATTAATTGTTATTCCTGTAAATGAGATTAATTGATAAATGAGAAATTATTTGAATTGAAGGAATTTAATTAATATATTGAGAATTATTGCAGTTGAAAGAATTTAATTATTTCTACTGGTTAATAAAATACTGTTAACACTGTGAATTACGTTGATATAAATATTTCTATTTCATGATTATTTAATATTATTGACCCATAGTGAGTGTCAAAGTCGGCCATCTCGTCTCTACCTCTTCGAGATTAGGCTTGATACTTACTGGGTACACGTTATTTTTGTACTCATACTGCACTTGCTGCACATTTTATTGTGCAGGTACTTATATGTCTAGTGGCCTTGTGGGCACAGAGGTGTGGTTAATAATTGTGGGGACATATGTGAGCTGCATTCTATAATACGATCCGCAGCCAACAGAGTCTCCTTCAGGGTTATTATATTTTTCCTGTCTAATTTATATTCTAGACAGATGTTGTATTTTATTTTTAATTCCCTAGTAAATGCTCATGCACTTATGACACCGGATTTTGGAAATGGTTGTGAATTGTTTAGAAATTTAGTTGCTAAAAAATATTTATCATTTACTCTATGAGTTTTATCTTTACTATTTCATTGAAAAAATATTTATTTCAAAAATACTAAAATGGGTAATTAAGTTAATTGATTATGGTTGGCTTGCCTGACAGTGCTGTCCGGCGCCATCACGGCCTTTTTGGATTTTGGGTCGTGACAGTAATAGATGGGAGATTGCATTCCTTTGTTTTCGCGGATCAAGACTGCGCTTACTGCTACCTCGGGTACGACTAGATAGACGAGGAGTTGCTCCCCAGGTTCGGGTTTCGAAAGCAAGGGTGGTGATGATAGGTATGCCTTCAGTTCTCGCAGAGCCTGGACGTACTCGAAAGTCCATCCAAGGTCATTGTCTTTCTTGAGTACGCCAAAGAATTTATGGCACATATCTGATGACCGCGAGATGAACCTTGATAAGGCGGTGATACGACCAGTCAACCTTTGGACTTGATTTTTGGTGGTTAAGAGTTCTGGCATCCCCTCAATGGCTTTAATTTGGGATGGGTTGACCTCGATCCCTCGCTGCGATACTAGAAAACCCAAGAAATTTCCCAAGGCTACCCCGAATGCGCATTTCTCCGGGTTCAGCTTTATTCTGTACCATCTGAGTATGTCGAAAGTTTCTTTCAAATGATCGATGCGGTCTTCTCCCCTTTGGGACTTGACCAGTGTGTCGTCTATATATACCTCCATTGTTTTGCCGAGCTATTCTTTGAACATCTTTATTACCAATCTTTGATAAGTAGCCACTAGCAGTACGTTCCTTGGTGGCTGATGAACGTGGTCTTTTCCTGATCTTCTTCTTCCATGAGGATCTAATTATAGCCTGAGAGGCATCTAAGAAACATAGTATCTTGTGCCCGTCCGTTGCATCGATGAGTTTGTCGATATGAGGTGATAGAATGAATCCTTCAGACATGCTTTGTTCAGCCCTGTGAAATCCACACACATCCTCCATTTTCTATTTATATTTTTAACCATCACTACGTTGGCGACCCACTTGGGGTACTTCGATTCCCTAATGGAATCATTTTTTAACAGCTTTTCCATTTCCTCGCGGACTGCGTCATTGATAGCGGGGTTGAATTTATGCCTGATCTATCTCATTGGGGGGTGGAATAGGTCAATATTTAATTTCTGTGTGGCGATTTCCTTTGGGATACCTAGCTTATCTGCATGGCTGAAAGCAAACAAGTTTGCGTTAGCTATTAAGAATTGCCGGAATTTACCTGGTTCACGAAGTTTTCAGCCGGTATGTTCCTTCTTTCTATGATTATTAAGGTCCGATTGAACTGGGTCGAGTTCTTCTATGGTCGATCCTGCGGCTTCGACCATGTCGGGATCCTTGATGACGTCCTCGATCTCATCTTGCTCCAACCTCAACATTGTTTATTGCTATGCCTCTTTTTCTTTGTCTTTTCTCTATTGGGTGGTCGTGCTGTCTAAGGCAATGCGGTAGCATTCTCGGGATATGTGCTACTCTCCACTTATATGGAATATTCCCCATGGTGTTGGGAATTTGATCACTTGGTATAGGCTGGAGGGGACGGCTCTCATGGGTGTATTCATGGTCGACCCACTATGGCACTGTATGCGGTGGCCTGGTCCATGATGTGGAATGTTGTCTCTAGAGTTATGCCACCGACAAGGATGGGTAGTGTAATTTCCCCAGACGTTCGCTCAACGTCGGCATCTGAATCATCGAAGATGATACTCTCTTCGAGTCTGGCATGTCGTTCGCGGGTGATCGACCGCTTGATTTTGTGAGTGGTGGTGAACTTTACGCCGTTGACAGAGGCATCGTCACTGCCGCCGATGATCATGTTGATGGTATGAGCTGGGGATGGCAGCTTTGGCGGGCCATGATTTTCATGTCCTCTGGTGAAGTTGGTTCTCCCTTTGTCGCTTAACAGTTCTTTGAGTTGCCCTTGCCGTAACATGTTTACGACTTCCTGTCTGAGGGTGATACAATCTTCTATTTTGTGCCCGCGTTCCTGGTGGAAGTCACAGAGGGCGTCGTACTTTTTGGTGTTCGGGTCTGATCTCATCTTTGGTGACCACATCACTTTTGTTCCAAGTTTCTCAAGGGCGTAGACTATCTCTGTAGATGATACACAAAAATTGTGAGCAGGCAATAAAGGAGGCATACCTCTTTCGTTCTGATGATTCCTTGTCCTTGGTCTGGGTGGGCCTTCTTCATAGAGGAGGGCGGGACCAGCGGCCGCCCTGACATAGGGTTGGTGTCGTTCCCTGTTAGGTCTTGGAATCAGGTGATCTCTTCTGGTACTATCTCTTTATTCTTTTCTGGATTCGGCTTGTACCGAGGTTAGCCGATGAGTTGGTCCATTGAGATCATCCTCGTCTGCTCAGACCTTGGCACAATAAGCATTGTGGATTTCGACCCAAGTGGTTGGGGATACTTCATCAATCGACTCAACAATTTTCTAGTTGCTCTCGAACCCTCTCGATTTAACCCGTTCTGAAAAGTTGCGACCGCCATCCCTTCGTCCTTACTCTGTTGAACCGGGTGAGAAAGTCCCTCAGTCCCTGTCCCAGGGACTGCTCAATAGCAAATATGTCGTTTACTCTTGCCTCGGCCTTTTTGGCTCCGGCATGGGCGGTTACGAACTTATCAGCCATGTCTTCGAAAGTTTCTATGGAGTGTGTTGGTATCTGCGAATACCATGTTAATGCCCCTCCTGTGAGAGTCTCGCCAAACTTTTTCAGCAGAATGAAGGACATTTGTTCCTTGGAGGGATCGTTGCCTTTCACAGCGGTGGCGTAGTGGGTCACATGGTCTTCCGGATCGGTCGTGTCGTCATGTATCCTGAGGTAGAGCGGCATTTGAAGGTCTTTGGTATAGCATGCAAGGTTGCATCATCGTTGTACGACTGCTCTACGAACTGGCCGGTATCCCTTTTCGACAGCAGCTTAGGAACGCCCAGTAGCTTGTCGACCCGTTCTTGGCGTTCTTTCATCTGGTCTCGGAGCGCCTTGTTTTTATTCTCCATTTCTTCCATCCTTTTTAGAATGGCAGCGAGGGCGTTGTCACCTGCACTATCAATGACATTGTGAGTTATACATGTCGTTGGAGAGAAGGGTTGGTTGCACTGCTCGTCTGTTTGTTGTATCGTGCAACCCTTGCAATTTTCGCATCCACGCTTGGGGCGAGTTTGTTGAGGACGCTTTCTAGCGTGTCGGTTAGCCATGTATCGAGGAGTTTATTCATAGCTAGGGGCGTCCCTTCCTCTGAAGACGTGGAGGCCCCTTTACCGTTGGGTTTTGTTATGCTGCGGTGTGGGGGCGGTGACCTCTCTCGCCTAGGGGATGCGCTGGGCGTCGTTTCCTCACCTATCGTTTCACAACTCTCGTTGATGACATTTAAGAGGTTGGTTGGGAAGCAACCTATTACTCTCGTCCTTTCCTCTTGGTTACCTGCCATGCAGGGTTTTGTATACACAAAGAAAGGAGATCTCAGGATTTTTTGACGTTAGTGACCTGTGTTAATTGTAAATCTTGAGGAAACTAAAACTTTAACTAAAGAATCCTCACAGACGGTACCAAATTGTTTGACAAAAAAATATAGATCTTGGTTCAAATAATTAAATTTATGTAAATAGGGGTTAATCTTAGCTAATAATAATATCCTTAGATGAGGTTCTTAAAGGAGCAATAAATATCACGCAAATATGGTCGGTCAGTAACAGTGATATGTAGTAAATATTTCACAAATCAGAAATAATAATATTGTATTTAATAATAATAAATCGCAATAAATGGCATTTAAGTAAATAGAGGGAATGAGTCACCCAAGAAAAGATGGAATAAATGATGTTCTTCCTGACAATGATGAATGATAGACAATCCCTTGAATATTCGAGTTATTCTCGGATCTAGTGGAAAAGTATGGACAAGAATCTCAGTGAAAAGGTGATGCTTGTATCTTAGTAAGTGAAAGCTGAATCTTTTAGTTAAAGTTCTTTACAAATGAATATCATATGCCCCACATCAATGTATCCTTTTCTATTTATAGGGAACATGCTTCTAGGAAACCCTAATAGTACAAATGCAGAAAATATCTACTAGAATATTCTCTTTAATGTCCTATCTTGAAACTACCTGTTATAACTCTATTAAGGATGCTCGACCTCGGCCTCGATGATGACTCTGCGACTTCGATTTCGATGATTCTTTCACTACGTCCCGCTTAGTCTTCGACCACAGTCTTCGTTGATAATTAGATCATTTCGATGCGCGGCATCACAAGAATGTTTCACTTAGCACTATTTCGATTAAAACTGGATTTTGACCCATACAATATCCATACAATGAAACACCAAATTTTGCCAACTTTCTCTTCTCCAATTTGAAGCAGAATCCAAACCCTCACAAGCCACATTCAGAAATGGTTCAAATGCCTAAGTTGAACAAAAAGTCTTCAGAAATCATCCAATTGATAAAAAGACCATATGAAAAATAAAGAGAGAAGCTGAAGAGTCTAGTAGATGTCTAGATGATGAGGAGTAGACGAGGACGACAAGTAAGGCATATGCCTTAGGTCCCCAATTTTGAGGGCCCCAAATTTAAAAAAAATATGCTACGTATTAATTTTTATTTCTTAAAAATATTTAAGCATTTTATAGTAAAAATTTATCATTGAATTTGATGTGACGGTTAACGGATGGAAAAGTCCTCCCAAGTAAAGTAAACATATCTTTAGAATTTCCTTAAACTTGATATAGCTTTCATTTTACATGTTTTACATTCTGGCTATTAAAGCATAATAGTCACTAACATTGATGGCTTAGACTTATATTTTGAATTAAAAGAGTTAAGAAAAGTAATACAAGTAGCAGATAATACTTTAATCGGTATACTTAATTGCATAAAAAGGTTTGATTCTTTTTTCAAATGCCTAACAATTGTCTCAACGGAAAGAAGTTCTTAAAAATAAAAATAGATAAAATCTTACATAAGATCAATAACGTCTCAAGAATGATTAAATTGGTTAGCTATATTATCAATTAAAAAATAATTACTAAAGAAATCGATTATAAAAAATTTGGGTCTCTAATTATAATTACGCTTTAGCCCCCCAAGTATGTCGAGCCGCCCCTGAACGACAGTAGCCATGGCTATTTTGGTGGAGGAAGAGGAAAAGATGTGATGAATTTACGTATGGAAGATAAATTCGTATAACTGACCAAATGCAGTGATTTTAATCGAGAGAAAGGAGACGAATGATTTCTTGGTGGCTATAGGTGAACCGTGGCACCATGAAATCAATCAAAGGGATGGCTGGTGATGGTTTTAAGGCTTTAAGCATGAATGTAATTTTTGCTGCTATGGTTTCATGGTGGTTGAAGGTGGTTTCATTAGTGAAGGTTCGGTGGTATTTTTTAGGTAATGTACACTGCATGCTAATGTAGAATATGTGAGTGCTTAGGCGGAGAAAAAGATGAGTGAGAATGAATACAACAATAACAACAAATACAATGTAATGTTACAAGTGAATTTGGGAAGGATAATGTGTATACACCTTATTCTTATCTTATGGGGATAGAGAGGCTATTTCCGATAGACTCTCATCTCAGAAAAAATATAATCACAACATAATTGAAAAGAAATACAATAATAAGGAAGCCACAAGGGAGAGTGAAAGGGACCAAATAAAAAAAACAAAAATATATAAATTTTAATACGTGGTAGTTAAATAAGAGATTTGCCAGAAACGTTACATGATCAATGCGAACTGTTGTTTTTGTTAAGCACGCGTAACAAAGTAAAAATTGCAAGGGGCGCCTTATTTGGTCGCCCCTGTTTAACCTATATCCATATTTTTAAAATTATTTAACCTATATTCTAATTTTTACAACTTCAGACCAGTCGTCACCTCCTCTTCTTCTTCATGCGACATGTATGCTCCTTTCTTTTCCTCTTCTTCTTCTTCTTCTTCTTCTTCTTCTTCTTCTTCTTCTTCTTCTTTTCTCTCTCAAACACATGAGACTCTGTGTAAGTATTATTGATTGAATATGAAATACACAGTGATTTAGCACTAGTGTATGAGTTTTGTGTTAAGTATGTTATATATATTATGCTGAATATAAGAACACGGTCCAGGATCGGATACCAGTAACAGGGTTACATGGCCTGGTTATCGTGGTGAGATTAACTTCTTGGATGCATCTTATGTCACTGTCTCCAATTTCTTAGTGGGGAATTATTGGCTGCCTTGGACTGGAGTCCCTTACACTGGTGGTTTTTATATTTATAAGCAAGAATTTTTTCTTGGTCTTTTATATAATTTGGTTGTGTTCTTCAGCTAATTCCAAGTCTGAAGTTCTTCGGCGGGTCTGAAGTTTGTACTACAAATTGAAGAACTTCTGACTAATTTGTCTGAAGTTTGCACTCTTAACTGAAATTTTTTCGATTGTCTTTGCAAGTCGGGATAAATTTTAGGCGAAAATATCTGAAGTTTTGCTTTTATAAGGTCACACTTCAGGCAAAGAATTCTGAAGTTCAAACTTCAGACATAATGTTTTGCTATTTCAGGCCCCTACATCTGAAGTTATCCAAAAAGTGGGTAGACTTGTAATTTTTTGTGCAAAGCGGGTATAAGTTCAATAATAACCTCAAAACTGGGTATAGATGTGTGTTTTAGACACACTATGAAAATATTAAGTTTGTAAATTAATTTTTATGGTCAAAAGGTGTGTCACAATAATTTGGTCCATAGTTCAGAGGTACATTATGTATTGCGCTTCTAAATGATTGCTGAAAGAAACACCAAATATATTTGTATTCAGCAAAAGAATTAACATATAAATTAAAAAATAAAATTTTCAATAATAAATAGTCAACGAACTTCTTAACTACAGAGTCCGGAACCAAAGTGTGGTTCTTTTGGACTCAAATGACACAAATAGGTAAAAATAAAATTGTGTACCATTTTATATATAGTGCGGTTATTCACCGCGCTATACCTTAACGGCACGTTTGTCCGTTAAAATATAGCGCGGTAAATAACCGCGCTATATATAAAATATGGCACCACCAATAAGTCATTTGCATTTAACTGACGCACCAATAATTCATATGGGTATAGCGCCTATTATGGATGCACTATACATCAAATAATTGTACCCCCTAGATTAGTTTTTTCTTATTTAAGGAGTTTCGGAATTTAGTAAAAATCCATTCAGGATCCTTCAAGTCTTCCGAAATATTTGTTCGTTAAGTTATTTTGCATTTTGTCATAATGATCGAAGAGCGAAAAATTAGGGTTTCATTATATTTAGGGGGGAGGTTGTGGCGGAGAATAACTTAGTACGCTATAGTTGTTCTCCACAGTGTCATGCTAAGTTGCCACTTACAATAGAGTACGATAGATTGGTATCGTTGTTATTTAAAAAAATGAGTGTGAGAAAACTTTCGGTGAATATTAAAGTAACCGGAAGATATTCGTATTCTGTTACTCCTCAAGGGGTTGCTTGTTATGCTGAGTTTAACATCGAAGACGATGAAACTCTGAAAGATTTTTTGAGGACTCCAGATGAACACCGGAAACTTCTTGTGATAAAAATGTTAGAAATGTACGTCAAGGCTGAAGACGTTCGCAATAATGAGGTTCCGCAAAATAGGGATATCATTCAATCATCGTGTAATTTTTTTGGAGCAGTTTTATCCGAACAGGTTCCGAGTGAAAGAGTATGGCCAGATCTAAACTTATCTCCATGGGCGAATGCGGAGTGAGGACATAATTTCTCCCCAAGTTTACATAATCCACTAGCCGAGTGGTAAACTTCTATTTTCCTTTGTGTTACGATGTTTATTTTTATGTATTGAATTTGTATTAACACTCATATATTTCACATGGGGTACTAGCCAGATTTGAATTTTATAAGTTGTGAACCAACAGACAGTTGGAATATACCTAGTTTTGGTGTGTTGGATCATGGTGGTCCATCTGGAGTCATCATCAATAGGATAATGTGCGTCATGGGATATCAACACATTATGATTTGTAAGTGAAGTGATAAAGTTTATATGTAATGTTTGGATGAATTTGAGAAACTCATTATTTTATTAGTTGTATAGTAAAAACGAGCAACTTGAAGGTCTTATACTTACTCAATTACCTGAAGACGACATATTTAATCGGGATCTGGCAGATGCGCAGAGTCAGAACGATGATAGTGATTATGACAACAATGCTGATAAGTCAAGAGATGACATACCCTTCCCTGATGAGGGAGATGATGATGAGGATGAGAATGATGAACTTGATTTGACGAGGGAGCAAGCGCCACCTCCATAAGGTACAAGATCAAAGAGTGTATAACATCTGTCCACCAGATATATGGATGTTCTATTACCAAAAGAAAGGCATTTCTCGGGCGTAAACGTACGTTTGAAATTGTTTATGGTAACTGGGATAAGTCATTTGCCGCTCTAACCAGGTACATGGCTGCATTGCAACACGTTAACCCTGGGACTGTTGTTGAATGGAAGCTTGAGCGGAGTCCGGAAATACCAAAATACATATTCAAATATGTGTTCTGGGCATTTAAACTAGGCATTGATGGTTTTGTACATTGTCAGCCAGTAATATCCATAGACGACACTCATGTCTATGGAAAGTATGATATTAAGTTGTTGATCGTTGTTGTAGTAGATGCTAATGGAAGTATATTTTCCCTAGCATTTGCTATTTGTGCCAATAAAAGCCAAGAGATGTGGACAATATTTTTGAACCACTTAAAGGAGCACGTTGTCAGACAACATTAAGGTATTTGTCTAATATCTGATTGGCATACGGGTATTTTAAGTTCTGTACAGAATTTGCATGCATGGCAGGAACCATATGCTTACCACCGTTGCTGTGTTAGGCGTTTTGAAGGCCAACTTCCAGATAGCTTATCCGAACAAGGACTTACATGATTTAATGTGGATGGCTGCAACATATCACCAATAATGTAAATTTAGGAGGCGAATTGAATTAAATAGGCAGGAAAACATAGAAGCCTATTGTTGGTTGATGCGACATGAGCTTGACAAGTGGACTTTGCATGTGGATGGTGGTAGAAGATGGGGAATTCTGACTACAAATATGTCAGAGTCTTTCAATGGATTATTGAAGTCTGCACGTGGATTACCCGTCACTGCCATGGTGCGGATGTCATTCAAGCAGATGGCGGAGAGGTTTGTTGAAAGATCTAGAGGTGCATCGTCATTGATGGAAAGGGATGTTGAATTTATGCCACAACCAAGGAAACTATTTGAGACCAAGTGGGCGGAATAGGTACAAGCTATGGTCGACCAAACTGGTGAAGGACTCGCTCGGTGGCATGATGCTCGACTATATCGAGACATATTAGTGGGACAGAAGAGCTCCACATAGCTCGGCCGCGAGAGCAATAATCGAGTAAACTAGCTATGAGCGCGTCGCTGTATGGCTTCCATACGAACTATTTATTAAACACAAGAATCGTGAGTAAACGAAACACATATAAAGCCAGGCCAAGTAAACATAAGTATATATGTACCCGCGCGTCTTCAAGCAAATCCAATAAATCCCTGTAATAGGGGAGATGATGTCGAGCCTCGACCTCGTGTCTGTAACCTCGCCTATCAACCCACCTCCAAGCTAAAGAGAGAAACGGTAGAGGTGGTGCATACAGAGCGATCGGTGGTAGAGGTGGGTGGAACTGCAGGAACCGCTCCCAAGTCCAAACCTAATATAGATTGTGGACGTAAAATTTAAGATATTTGTTTACTATATATGTTATAATCATGAAAAGAATTGACTATGTTTTCACCTGCAACAGCGGTAAAAATCCAGCAACGTCTCTCTGGGTGCCCATGCACGCCCAGCACATCTGCTTATACACGTAACCTAGAACAGCTGCACCCCACCTGTAACCAGGTAAATCATCTAGTCGCTCCAGATGATGTAGAAATCTCAAACTGACTAGGTTTTCTGAAGTATTCGGGAACAGTACACCATCTAACATCAGCAGCAGCATCAATCTCGTGTGTCGATCGATATCCTCCGGCAGTTTATCATCCGTAATCTCCGTATCCATCACTGCCAGATGCTGCCGGATGGGCGTCAGCTGCAATCGATTGGCCCCACTCAATGCAGTCGGCTCCGTTGGCTGGAAACCGGTGAGCCGCTGTAATATATGCAGGTAATGTACTCCCCTATAGTCTCTAAGAGCATGCGGGTAAGCTACAGGTAATCCATCAACCGGCAGGCCGAAAAGAACCTCCACGTCTTCAAGCTTGATGGTAGCCTCGCCGATGGGTAGATGAAACGTGTGCGTCTCCGATCGCCACCGCTCTATCATAACCGTGATGAACGCTCAGTCGAACTGCAACCGGCTGATCTCTATGATCCTGTAGAAACCCGTATCCTGAAGGCGTCTAACTATACTGGGATGAAGTGGGTGGTCCCTAATGAACTCCCACATATCGTCTACACATCTGGGGCGAAATGTCTGGGTCAGACACTACCCATCCCAGATGTATGAAGACCTCCATGACGATGTCTATAAATTGAACAATATTAATTAAAGTATTTTTTTTTGATTGCTTAACATTTTTAAATATATTGCAAGCTCTTTTATATTAATATTTAATCGATATTTTTACTATATTATTACTTAGGTTGATACATTTTCTATATTATTATTTTATATGTTAGTTTATTATATTATTTTATATGTTAGTTTATTAATTTATATGTTATTATAATTTTTTATATGTTTGTTTCTTATTTTATATGTTAGTTTATTATTTTATATGTTTGTTTCTTACTCAACTATTTTTGGGTATAATAGAATTAAATAATTAAATTTTATAACTATACATGATATAATTAATAAGTATTCATATAAAAATACTTAGGTTGAAAAATATTGTTGTTTTTATGTTATTTCTTACATTTATTGACTAAAATTCGAGAGACTTTGTGTTTGAACTATCATCTTTTTTCAGATATTTTTGGGGTTAACAGATAATTAAATGATTAATTTTAATAACTACAAAGATAATTTAGTAATTATTCATATAACAGATACTTAGGTTGATAAATTTTCTATATTAATATTTCATATGTTAGTTTATACAAAGTCAACTACCATTAGCTAAAATTCATTATCAGTTTACTACGCTAAAGGGCACTATATTACAATTACGGGTACAACATAATACTAAAGGGCACTAAACAACAATAAAGTCACATATTAATATACGTACCATAATAAAATTCAAATAACATTAATTATTTATAAAATAATAATTTATCCATTTTACTAATTTTTAAGCACATAAATAATCTAATTCGAATAAAAAATAACAAATTAATTTAATCACAAAACAATCACATATAAACATATACCACAATTAAAACAACTAATAAATATTTTTTATAACAACTAATAACATTAATTATTCATAAAATAATAATTTATCTATTTTACTATTTTTGTAGCACAAAAATAATCTAATCCGGATAAAAAATAATAAATTAATTAAATCACAAAACAATTATGAAAAAAACATAGACCACAGTAAAAAAAACAACTAATACGCATATTTTATACACGAGTTTTACCAAAAAGTAAGTCGGAATACCTCGATTTAAATTTTTTTGAAATGTGAAGATTTGATGATTTCGGGGCCGAAACGAGCAATCCATTACGCGATAACCACTTAGATCCGGTGTTAGCTTGCTACAATACGGAGAAGATACACTTTTTGTGGGACGGGTAGCCTCCAAGGGGTTTTTTTGCTTTAAAAATGGGGGAGGGGGGAGGGGGG
>AWOL01S0017242.1:28787-66000 GCA_000715115.1 Nicotiana otophora
GGGTGGGGGGCGCTGGAATGGGAAAGGGGGGTTACTGGTTTTCTAGTCGGGGAAGACGGAGGCCCGTTTTTTTAAGTAGGTATAGCGCTAATATAGGATGCGCAATACTATAGCGCGTCCTATACGTGCGCTATACATCCCGCCCTTTTTGAGTTCAAATATAAAATGGTACATATTATTCATCGCGCTATATATAAAATGGTACATAGCTCTTTTTATTTTTTTTATTTATTTGCGTCATTTGAGTACAAAAGAACCGCACTTTGATTTCGGACTCCTTAACTACATAGTAATTTGAGTTTCCCTAGGTAAAACTCTACTTGTTAGCCGTTTACAAGAACTCTTAACCATACTAATACATATGATGTCGGCACAAAATGAAGAAATGTATGACATAGCTCTTTTTCGATAAACGCTCACTATTTAAGTATAATTGATTAATATGTAATTTTGTCTTTTCAGTGACATTAATATGTAATTTCACTTTAACACATAACTCTAAATATTAAATTGTGTAATTTGATGAACACTCCAAATAAATATTTTTCGAAGTCATGCATTTAAAGATGACTTTTTTCACCCTGTAAATGGCAGGAATTAGAGGTCTTAGGTCGAAGCCCTAAGTATGAAAAAATATCCTCCTTAGCCCGTTTGGACATAAGACTTTTTTCGCTTTATTTTGAAAATTTTTTACTTTATTTTTAAAATTATTTAGGCATAAAATTTTTAATTTTCAGTTGATAAAGATGAATCCCATTTAGTTAGAATTTTAATGCGTGTGCGGAATATCAAATTAAAAATAAAAAATAAAAAAATCTAGCAATGATTACCTACTACCTTCTCTTAGCTAACCCCACCACGTATCTCTCTTCCTCTCTTCTCACCATAAATGTCTTTATATTCACGTACTCCCATTCCTCACACACGCATAACCCTTTCTTCTCTGTCTGCTCTGTCACTTCTCATTTGCTTTTAATACCAATCTCAATGGTTCATCCTCCTTATGAATAGTCATATCCAGTCTTCTCTAAATCTTAAAATTACTGTTTCTTTCTTTTGACTACAGAACAAAGATTTATAGCTGTGTTTTCTACCATTTCACACTTGAAAACAAGAAAAAGGTTTTCTATTCTCACAGAACCAAGAATTGTGAGAAAGGCTAAATGTGGGATCGTGAATGATTTCTATTTCCATCCTTTTTACATGCTAGAAGATTGAAGTGCTTCATTTGATCAAATAGAAAAACAGAGGTCAGCTTCTTGTTCTAACTCTCCCTTTTATTAATTCGTCCCTTTTTTCTTTTCTTGCTCAGACCAGATTCATGTCAAAGCTCTACTCTTATCTAAGGTTTTGTCAGTTTTCGTGACTGGAAATGTTTTAAATGGAAAAAGATCTATTTTCTAAATCATTTGACGTGTTATTCTCTGTTTTATCAGTGAAATCCGCATCACGATAAATCTGAAGCGTCTGAAACAGTCCAAAGCTTTTTTCAGTCTCTTGTTCTTTTATAGATTTAACATATATTGACTGTAAGCGTTGATTTTTTTATTTATATTTTTGGTGTACTTTAGTTTGTTATAACAAGTTATAGTATATCTTATTTTTAGATTACCAATTCCACTATTTATAAATAGTTAGTACTTGCTAGATAACCTAATAGTAAAAGATATTTTATTACGTTACTATCTCGTTGTTGTAGAATGGAGTATTGAACTTGTTACGTGCTTTTTTAACCAGATATTGTATGGTCTATTGGAAATAATATTTATACGAAACAGAGGTTTGACTGCGTCAAATGGTTAAAGGTTCTTTATTTTTGGGAGGGGTAATTTGTGTAAATTAACCTTTGATCATGAACTATATTTATAGTGAAACAGTGACTCCTTTTCCCTGATTGCACTTTCCATTCAAAGACAAGAGTTTGACAATTGTGGAGTCAGATTTTGAGCTACTATATTGGGCTCTGAGCTAAGTAGGATGCTTGGTACCACTTTTCTGATTGATTAAAAATAAAAAAAACTATAGTCTATCTGATATTTGGATTTGTTGGATTTTAGGTTCTGTTGCTCCATTTATGTTCCTTCTGGCCACTATATGGATTGAGCAAATCAAAACTCCAATTAGCACTTCTTTTTAATCTGAAAATCTGGCTGCATCAATTTTGTTTTTGGTAATTAAACAAATTTTATTAATCACCTAAATATATATTTACAAAGCCACAGCTAAAATAAACACATTTAGCTGTCCATAGAGGTCTAACCAAGAGAGAATGAAAACCCTAGCTCTCGGGATAAGGTTTCGGATTAACTTTATTTCATAGTTGATTTGGGGTATTAGCTAATTCCAGAATAACTTTTATACTAAAATAGTGGGATTAGCTATCCCAAATAAAAGGTGGGATAGCTAATCCTATGGGATATTCCACCGTTATACCAAAACGACCCCTAAGAGTTACAAACTAAGGTGAGAATATGTATCACTTAATTATGGTTAAACAGTAAAAATGTATACATGGCAAGACTCGAAATATATATCCGGAATTTATTGGTTTGATCAAAATAATGAATATGAACAAAATAAAGGTCTAGTTTTTTGGCAGATAGTAACTTTTTTGCCTCAGCTTTTGAAATTTTTTAGATCTAGTAGCAGTAATTTATTTTTTCCATGTTTGTCAATTTCAACTGCATCTTATATTTCAGGCTTTGTAAATGGCTTACTAGTTCCCCTAATATTTGAGGCACATTTTGGGCAATATTAATCAGGATTGACAAATATGGTGATCTTGAGACAGACATTAGCCTGCTGCACGAGAAACAGAGAGTTTAGCATTGACTTTGCTGAACAAGAGAGTGAGATTCCCCCTTCTCTCCTTCTTATTTGTTTTTACGGTATTACATGGTGATTCTCCCTCCCTATAATTGAGGCAAATCCAACATTTTTAATCAATCAATGTGGAAAACCATCATACCTACTACTACTTTGTGGCATTGGCTATAAAATTAGACACATTAAAATATTGCCTTAGTATTATTTTGAAGATTTACAAATATATCTGCTTAAAGATAACCATTGCTTAGTGAACTCTGCAGATGTCTTTGCACAAAATGAGGAGTATTCTTTTCCACAAGTGAATGCTAACATATTGTCTAGATGTTTAGTGTAACTTTCTTGACTAGCCAGATGATGCTAGAATGTAGACATTTCCATGTTAGTTATAGGAGTAACAATTATTATTAATGTCTTAACACTAAGGGGTCGATTGGTAGGATCCATTAGGGAAAATAATGGATGCATTAGCTTTTGGTATTATTAATCTCTTGTTTGGTATATTTTTTCAATCTATATATTACCAATGCAAATATTAGTTATACAACTCATTTGGTATTATCCTATGTATAACTAATACACAACAGTATTAGCCATACGAAGGCTATTAATGCATACATTAGCATGGATAAAGACAAAATTTTCCTTAGTTTGGTATGAGGTATAAGGTGGGATAAGATGTAGGGTAAAATTTATACCTTGTTTGGTTGGAGGTATCCAAACAAGGTATAAATTTAATCCCAGACTTTATCCAGGATATCCCATCTTATCCCACCTTATCCCATCAAATATGGGATTATTTTATCACATCTCTCATGTGGTATAAATTAGTACCGGGATTATAATCCCGGGATAATTTAGTCAAAGTCCCTAAAGCTAAAGAATATGGAAGGCATTTTTGAAAACAACTGATTTTCTTAAAAATTATGCAATACATTTTAATTTTTAATACATCACATCAAACAATAGATAAGAAATAATCTCTGCATAACGAATGATTACATTACTAACCCATATATTATTATTCCCTGCATTACTAATATACCTTATTCAACACTATTGTTATACACCCTACCAAACGACCCCTAAATAAGTTGAGATTAATTACATAGTTTCATTGCCCACGTCACTCCATTTAAGTCAATCTTTTGTACCAATATATTTAAAAATATTGGCATGTTAGTTATATATTTTTTATTTTTTTATTAGTTATATGTGGATGCTTATTATATTCAAGAAATTTAACAACCAATGTAGAGCACCTATGTCTTGAAATTACATGAGGAAAAAAAATATTTTTTCTGGTTGATAAAGAATATTATGTGGGACCCATCATATGTTAGGTATATTTTGAACTGATTTATAAGTCACATGTGAGGAGCTACACTTCCAAATATATGTTGTCTACTTTCTACAAACTTTTGTAAATGGAAAGAGGAGGAAGAATCCTCCATTTAGTGTGAAATAGATAAATGCACTATAACGACATTTATTTTTGTCATAAATGCCTCAGTGGTAGAGAAAGCTTCAGAGGAGTTCTCTTTCTATGTATTGTCTGATTGGTAAAATAGTGGAACCTAACTCTCAAAAGCACTCAAGTAACTAAGGGGACAAAGCAGTCGTTGTCTACAGGACTTTCCTTTTGAAAAGTCTTCAACTTTTTTCTATTCGCATCAAAACTTTTACTTTGGCGATTCTCTTTCCAGTTTGGTCTATTCGTGTTTTTTTTTGTTTCTACTCTAAAGCATCAACACCTTTCAAAAGCTTTTTTTAAAAAATAATATTAAGCTACAATTTTCTATACATGTTTAATCGTCTTTATTTTGTTTCTTGTAAAAAAAGTAAACTTAAAATGGAGTTATCTCATCGGTCTAAAGATTGACCTAGTGATTAAAAACTCTAGAGTGGCGTTTATTTAGAAATTTTCAGCCTCAACTGTTGATTTTGTAGAAAATAAGTATTTGTTGAGTTCTTTTTTGTTTTTAAAAGAAGAAAGTAGATTCGCACATGTCGAACCCAAAAAAAAAAGATCTATTTTGATGCTTTAGTGGTTTATTATTCGGAGGGGGGCCTAGATCTAGTGCCAGTCCAATTTCCTATCAACAAGTATTTGGATTCACATTTATTTCATTCTCAATCTTTTTCTGCTTAATAGTTGGGAGATTATTTTCCCTTGACGAAAAGGAAATGTCAAACTTTCACCGCTTATACACAATAAGAATTCTCGTTAAATATCATTACATTTTCTGACTTTCATAAATTATGCATAGTCAAATGTTAGACCTAAGATGCTTGACTTTTAAAAATTTTCTCAAGTCTCTATTCAAATATTGAATATTAGCATTTTCTCACCTTCCTTGAAGTGGGTTTTAATGATTTGTGTTTATATCTATCCGTTGCTTCAAATTTTGATTTAATAAAATATAAAAACATAAAGTGTACTCATCAAAATAAATAAATAAATAAATATACAGAAAGTGCAAAGAAGACAAAAATGGTAGATTTCACAAATAGTCATATAACTATGACTTTTTTTTCACCAGAGTCATATAACTATGTTTTCCCACACAAAATTTATAAAACTTTTACTAACTCGCATAAAAATCATAATGACCAGAAAAATACAACTTTTTAGTAGTATTTTCTTATTTCACGATTTTTATTTTTAATTTTCATTCTAATAAATAACAATCCAATTAAAATAGGAATAACCCAACCCGACCCGACCCAATAGCCATATATATTAATAAAAATAATACCAAAAGTGAATCCTTCAAAACAAGATACTTCTATCTTTTATATTTTTTCAAGATTTTCATTCAAACTGAAAGTATTTCTTTTCAAGTGCTTTCTAATTATACCTTCTTCTTTTTTTGTCAGAATCTCATACATTCCAAACTAAATTTGTTGTGGGAAAGTGTCACACCTCCTTTTTTCCGAGGGGATAGAGAGTTTTTCCAATTAAAGTGATACTTTTCGAAATAAAATTATTTATTTATTCAGAGTCTCCACTTAGAATAATTTATGGTGTCTCATGTCACCGGTTTATTTTAAAATTCCAAATCAAGGAAATTGACTTTATTTATGGTCTGCGAACACAGAAGACCTGGTAAGAAATTCTGTTAACCCAGAAGAAGGTGTGAGGCACTCCCGAGTTTCGTGATTTTAGCACGGTCGTTCGACTATTAATAATTGGCCTAATTATCTGATTTAATACATATTTGAAATTTATTGTGCGTTTTTAACTTTTTAACCGCTTTTAATATTTATGAAATTTATTTGAACAATTCGCGATGTCGCGCACTCATTTTTGTACATATTGCGAATCGCGTCACGTGAAACGCACCCGCGATTTACAACATGTTTATTATTATTATTTGAAATTATGGTAAAGTCGCGTGAAACGCGCGCTCGAATTGGGGATTATGTATCATGACTATGGCACGAGAATCGTACCCATAGTCACGATGTTTTATTATTAATCGCGCCTAAAACAAACTACGATATTCGAGAGTTGATCGGTCGAAACTAATTGCATTCGCTAATAAATATAGAATATGTATATAATACACACACACACATATATGAATATATATTTTATCGATTATTATTTTTGAGAGCTTCTAAAAATATATGTTTTTTTAATTTTAATCGAGTTATTATTTATTAGACTGAAACTTAAAAAGATAAAACAAACTGGAATAAGGAAATACTGGAAAATTGTGTTTTTTGTGTGAGTTAGTAACACTTTTATGATTTTTGTGTAAGAAAACAAAGTTATATGAGTTTGAGAGATAAAATCATAGTTAAATTTACCCAAGACAAATGGGCTATCTATGTCAATACCGAATGGGGCTTGTCACATATTTTCAACTTTGCCATTCTTTTGCAAAATTTGAATGGTTACGTACCACTTATTAACTTGCTTGTATTTGTCAATGAAATGGTTCATTTACAATGACTACATTAATCAAAATGAAATGTTTATTTTTATGGGTATCGGGATATTTCAGGAAACCATTTTTTTCTTTTAATCACAATGCTAATAAAGATAATGTTAATAAGCTTAAATTGCATAATCGTATATTTGTCTTGGTACGTCATGAGATAATTTGGATAATACCGTGAAGTTCCATTGATTTTAAGTTGTATTATACCTTGAAGTGCTGGAATTTACCTCCATTATATTCTTCAAGCTTATCGAGTGACGACAATATGTTGTCTTTAAAATTGAAATAACTAGTTGACCAACAGCCATACGCGATATAGTCATTAAACTTAGTGAAAGTATTCTTCACAGAGAAGTCATTTAACTTGTATGTGTTGTATCAATTCTTTCAGACTCTTTAACACCTCAAGTTATATTAGTAGTATTTTGTACAATCTGTTTATCACCAACATATTTGGGTCTCTGACCAACTTCACACACTCGCACACAAGAAACCATATTAATCTTATCTTTATTAACCTGCATCCGACTAAAATTTGAAAAGGAAATTATCAGGAATTACAACATATGATGGCCTCGAGAGCTGCATACGGAACTGTCAGTCCTATGACAATGAAAGCGCGACTAGTAGAGGTGATGGGGGTGTTACAGATTCCTTAAATGATGATGACTCAAGCAGCTCTTCCAGCAACAATGCTTTTGAATCATTCTCCTCTCAATGGACAACGAGGAAGAGCGACGATCAGGGATCGTATGACAATGGGAATTTCTATGTGAAAGACAAACCTGCTTACACAACCCAATTTTCAGATGTGGACACAATGAAAGACAAATTTGCAAAATTGCTGCTTGGTGAGGATGTGACGGGAGGAAGCAAGGGAGTTTCGACTGCATTAGCATTGTCCAATGCCATTACAAATCTTGCAGGTTTTTAGTTGTTACTTCTTTATCTATCAATATCGTTTTACAATAATTCAATGTTTTAAAAAAATATGATTTGCTACAAGGGGATTTTATAGCTTACTCCTTTTTCTTCTCTAAAGTTTTTGTAACGAGGAGTTAAGTTTGATTTTTCTCTCCAATATACTCTACCTTTGCTGAAAAGAATTGGCTGCCCAGCTGCTTTACTAACAGCAACGGAAAAGATTCAAAGAACAAACAGGAATACTAATTTCACTATACTCCGTAAAGATATTTAAACAGCAGAATCGTATTCTCCCAGATTCTACCATAAACTAGTAAGGATGAAAAATAGCATAAGCTACCTTGTTCGTGCTCCTGCCTTTCCCACTGTCATCTTAATATCATAGATTATTTATTACTAACGCTGTGGGATTAACCTGTGTTTTTCTCCTACTAGGATTAACTTTAGCTTTATAATCTGAAATCTGATAAAAAAATTCACATGACAACTCCAAAATAAAATTGACATTTTTTTTTTAAGAGGGAAAATCCGCAGCCGCTACAACCTCTGCCACAGCCTCTTCCCTTCGGGTAAGCACTCTGTGGTAAGCACTTTGTGCGCACCGGGTAAACCCCCCCCTGTGTAATAACCTGCAAACCACACAGGGGATGTAAACTACACTAGGCAAGCCCTGTGCGACAAGCTCAACCCAGAAGGCATTGAGGAGGGAATCGATCCCAGGTCATCCGTATTTCCAAACCAACTGGGCAACCCCGAACATATAACAAGCACAAGTATAGCATTTAAAAGAATGTTACACCTCATAACACATTGGCTCAGCTTCTCCTAAACCTTTGTTCTATTTTCTACTTTGCTGTGAATTTCATGATGCAATTTTCCTGATCTGTAATGCTACTTCTGGATTTAAAGCATCTGTGTTTGGAGAGCTGTGGAAATTGGAGCCACTTGCAGAGGAAAGGAAGAGGAAATGGCAAAGGGAAATGGATTGGCTGCTCTCACCTACCAAACATATGATTGAGTTGGTTCCTACAAAACAAAATGGTTCTAATGGCCAGAGATTGGAGGTAACTATGACTTTCTAATAACACATCAGCTTTATTTCATAATAATAAAGCGACATAGTGAGTTCCACTTCTTGTTCGAGCAGATAATGACACCAAAAGCTCGCGCAGACATCCATATGAATCTTCCAGCACTTCAGAAATTGGATTCCATGCTTCTTGTAGGTGGTCTCTTATATCCTGTAACATTCGACTACTTTGTTTCTGCATCGACTTGGTCGATTTTCTCAAAGTTCCTTTCGATCTCAAATTGATAGGGAATGCTGGATTCAATGGTTAATACTGAGTTTTGGTATACGGAAGTGAGTAGCCGAGCAGAAGAAAAGGGCACAAGGTGGTGCCTTCCTTCACCCAAGGTACCCATCTCTGGGCTCTCTGACACTGAAATAAAGAAATTGCTGAATCAGGGAAAGTTGGCCGGTCAAATATTCAAGGCAGCAAAAGCTATTAATGAAAACATCTTAGCTGAAATGCCGGTTCCAACAGTTATCAAGGATGCACTTCCAAAGGCAAGCGAGAGTTCTCCCTAAAGCTATTTGCTATTGAGTTTTAAGTTTTATGTACTGACACACAATCTGGTTACTTATATGGTAAATCTCTTGATAAACATTTATCACTAAATATGATAGCTAACGTACTATCACATATTAAACTACACTAATAGTATAAAGGAAATTTGCACAATGTATATATCTCAAATCCTTTTCTATTATGTATTTAATTTGTTGAAATTGCTAAATTTCGTTCTTGCAGTCTGGCAGGGAAAGCCTCGGCGAGGACCTTTATAGAATCCTGACCGCAGAATCAACCTCTGCTGAGGAAATGTTCAATTCCTTGAACTTGAGATCTGAAAACAGTGCACTTGAAGTTGTTAACAGGTTAGAGGGAGCAATTCTTGCATGGAAAGAAAGAATAACTGATCAAGCTAGTGGAAAATCTCCAGTTCGAAGATCTTGGTCTTTCGTAAAAGATCCAATATCCGAGCTAGACAAATTGGAGGTCTTATTGAGCCAAGTAGAAGCTCTTCTGCAGCAGCTCAAAATTAAATATCCTAACCTTCCTCAGACATTCCTCAATGTCACAAAAATCCAGTATTGCACGGTGAGAATCGTATCCACTAGTAAAATTTGTTAAAATGCAACAAATAAGGATGATTATATAGTTCACTTATCAGCAGAATAGTTTCTCTGTTTCAGTTAGCGACTCGTTTCAGCTTGTCATTTGCATAGTCCATATATCATCGAACAACAGAGGATAACTATATCTTTCTGGACAACTGTTTTACCCTTAAATTACCTTAAGATTTTGTATGTATCTCTACTTCTATGTGTACGCGTATGTTTAGAAAAAGTTATGCCATAACCTATGTTGCGCGAACTCTCCAAAATGATGCCGCACCCGTATCGGATCCTCTAAAAATACACTATTTTTGGAGGATCCGACACGTACCCGGTAACATTTTCGGAGTGTCCGAGCAACATAGACCATAACAAAGTGCTCAATAAGATTGTGGGTAATCCTTGTTCTTTCTGTATCATTGTAGGACATTGGGCATTTAATTCTGGAAGCATACTCTCGGGTTCTCTTAAACTTAGCGTACAGCATTCTGATCAGGATAGGAGAAGTTTTGCAAGTAGATATCTCGAGCAACCCCAATTCACCAGCAGCTGCTGACTACTTTCCTGGTACAAGAATACCTGGATTATCAGAGTCCTATAGCTAGTCGATTGAGGCACTCGTTGATTGATCAGATGAATCGAGTTGACGGACATTTTGGTGACTCCTCTAATAGCAATGCTTCTATTGAGTTTGCAAAACAATTGATAAGTTCGGTAAATTCCAACCTGAAGTCCAGTTTGGTGCACTGGCAGGGTAGCTTATAGCAGCATCTCTACTACGAATTCACCTTAAGGAGGAGATTTTTTCTGTAGATATATATACCATTTCCATGTCAAACATCAGCCTAGCTTCAGGCTGAGTTTTCACGGTTGTTAGGGGAATTTGCCCTCACCTACAAATAAAATACAGCGGCAATAGAATAGCATGCTTTTTACAAGCTAAGTATTGCAAATGCTGGATATATGTTTTGGTATATTGAGTAATTTTACCATAGCCTGTGCAAGAATTTAAAAGAATCTGAATTGTTTGATTGTAACTTCTCATAAAGATCCACATTTAACTATACCCAGTGTGCTTGTCCAGTAACAAAGAGATTTCTGTTATAATTAAATCAGTATCTATCTATCTATACTATATTAAAAGCGCCAACGCCCTTAGCGCAAATGTCGTTCGCCTTTTTTATCCTTTAAAATAGATTTTATTTGGATAAAATTGTAACTTGATTTTACTAATATTTAGAACTTAGAAATCAACTACAATTATGATTATTAAGTCTTTCCTTATTTGAAATATGTAAAATATTCTAACATTTAAGATTCTAAAATCAAATTAAAATTTAACTCTTATAAACAATTCCTTATTTAAATTAGTTTTGTTATTTTTGTCCTTTACCTTAAGGTATTTTTTCTCTCCCACGAAAGTTCTAGCTAATTTATGCTTTTCAATGAATTCTTGGTCAAGAGCATCTCAAAAGGAAGCAAAATATTACATGGTTCTTCTAGGTATTGATGAGTTAGGAAAATAATATTATTGCGAATATTGCTAAAGCATTTAATTTGCTCATGCGGGGCATATCCTAAGACTGATAATAGTATTGTTTTAATATTGAAGTCCTTATAAAGATTCCAAGGTACGTCCAACTATTTCTATTCCAGAATTAAATTCTTTTATTTTCAAATATATCTTGCATATTATGAAAATACAAGATTTTTATTTAGTTATAATTGTTTGATTTATATAAGGTAAAATTTTAATGATTTTAAAGTCCTAAATCTTAGTAGTATTTTCACCTAATTCAATAAGGAAAGATTTTATGACCAAGTTTTAGTTAATTTTAAAGTCCTACAAATTAGGAAATTAACTTAAATTACAATTTCGTCTAATGTGAAATTCCATTTTAATGGGTAAAAAAGGCGAACGACATTTCGCTAAAGGGCTTCGTACTTTTAATATTATATAGATAGATAATTGAATTAAAATTTGTAGGACCAAAGCAGGTTGCACCGAGCACAACAATATGAATTAATGTATGTAATTCCATTACTATTTTATGTATTAAGTTGTTTATAGTAACTTTATATGTATCTCCTCTTTCTCTCACCCTACACTTTGTATTTATTTTTTTCAAGCGGAGAATTATTTTGACTCTATTGCCTGTTCGGGGTAAATAACTACGAAGGACTGAAATTTAAAAAGTAGTCTTTGTAAATTAAAAGTTTAATATTATTCAAGAGTGTTTCTATGGTTAAGCTTGAAAGTTACCACTTTGAGTACAAAGAATTGAGACTTAAATTCCCGGACACGATTGAGATTTTATGAGTGATCTTAGTAGATTATTTCCTTTTAGCTATAAAATGATCCTTTGTGTTAGCTAGGAGTTTATTATTCCAATGTTCAATCTTGCTAGGAAAAAGAACCTTCACGATAGCAGCTAGGGGTATGAGTACCTAACATGGCATATCTATATCTTCAGTTATTTTATTCTCATTAAATGTTAATTGTCTGAATAAATGTTATGTATTTCAATTATTAAAAGTCTAATTGTTTACAATTTTAACCAATATAGAATTATCTCTTGAAATTTGTTTAGAGCTCTATATCGAAATTATGATTGAATTTATCACTACTATTCCTAATTATAAAGAAACGAATAAGACTCTAATTTTATTAAAAAACACATCAATTCGTCCAAAAATAATTTTGAATATGTTTGTGATTTGCAATGATGTAAATCACAGTATCCAATATCAGAGTTGAACAACATTTGCCGTAACATGGTTTCTCACATGAACAATTATAAATTACACTTTTAAGAAAAATATTAATGTCGATAATAAAATATTTAATCATGACAAGGCGGTCAAAACGATAGAAGGAAACATCCACCAAAATATTGTTTATAAAGAGGTGTTAGGTGAGATATAACACAATATACTTGTATCTCATATAATAAAATATTTATATTTATAATACTATATTAACTAACATATTTGACGCGGTACACACGTGCAATGCACGTACACTAAAGCTAGTTATAACTAAAAAGGATAAATATAAAAATTAAAACAAAGCTTTCACCACCAAAGCCTACGGTCTAGTTGTACCGATGAGAGTTTAAGACAAAAAGTGTGAACTAGGTATGATACGCACTATCCAACATTTCCCTTTTCAGATTCCCTATGTAATAGAAAAAAAATTAAAAAGCAAAACGTGTTAGAAAATATTAAATTATGGTGGATGTCCATAACCACCAAAGGAATAATACTCACTACTCTTTCCATTATTTCAATAACTTCCACTACTCCAATACTTATGGTTGTAACTCTCATGCTTCCATAACCTCCTCCATGATCTTCCTCAATGATCTTAAATGCTTAATGTCATGTTTATGGTATTCTTTTGTATATCTCTATGTAATACTATAAATAAAGGATGAGAAGTGATATTGTAAATACTTAAATACACACTTAGAAAATACTCGAAGAAATACTTGATGAAATAAGAAAGTTCTCTCTATATCTCTTGTCTACTTTCTTGTTTTATAAGAAAGTTCTCTCTTTTCTCTCTATATCTCTTTTCTCTCTATATCTCTAATAACCATTGGAGGATCTTCTGTTTCCATATTTTGTATCAGATATAATCATCATAATCTTAGGGATTATTGACAAAGCTGTAATTAATTGTAATAGCTTACATTTAGGAGCAATATTAGGTGTTTTAGTTGTAATATAAACTTGTATATGCTACAACAGTGAAATTCCCCAAAAACTAATCTCTGTTTCATTACCTTTTGATTTGACACTATCTGTGGGAAGAGAGAGAATATCAAATGACTGACACGATTATTAAGCGCTCCCTCAAAAACATCCTGCCTCCATTTTATTTCTTTGCTAGTCTAGCTCTAAATAATTAATAATGTAAAATTAATGATCGACATTATTTACGACTAGCATATTTAGTCACTCTTTTACCAGATTTCACTTGTGAGATTGTACTGAATTTATTATTGTTGTATATTTAACACATCTTGTGCGTCGGTATGTACTTCCGAGCGGATGCAAGTTGTGTTGCATTGCTATTTCAAGCACTTTTCTAAAATTCTTCAATTTCTCCAAAAATGTTCCGTGTATTATAATTTTCATGGGAGGAGCCAAGGATGTATCATCTCCAATGGTTTTGGAAGATTCCACCTCATTTTCCTTGTCCTATTTCTCCCCCGTGAGCCATCTTTTTAAGCAAGAGGTAGAGCCAAAATTTAAAATTTATGAGTTCACGCTTCTAATTTTTTTAAGTTATCGTGTCATGACCCGTCATATCATCATGTCATTAGGTGCCACTTGGCATATATTTTGCCATATGGAAAGCTTACATAGGAAAGAGGCTAGCACTTATAGGAAGGTTCTAGAGAAATATAGAGGTTTCCCTAGGAAGACCCTAGAACCCTATGGATCTTCTAGGAAAGTCCTTAGAAGATTCTAGCTGTGTAGAGAATTCTAGATAGGGAACTTACTTGTAAATAAGAAGGGACTTGTGTAATAATTTTTATTTACTCACTAGCCCCTAGGAGACTAGTATGTAAAGGGGGATATTTATTTGTAACTCATCAAGCAAAATAATCAAGTTCTCTCTAATACAAAAGCTTTCGTTGGAAATTCTCATGTGTTCTAACATTTCCTTAGCAATCTTTAGTGTAGTAAGGCTGACTTGGCATAGCAAGATCGTGAGCAAGTTACGCAAGATTGTGATCAAGTTGTCAAGTGTTGCACGTGCGCTTAATTTAAGTCTAAGGATATGACAACGTAGTATCAGATTTAAGGTTGCAATTAAGGGAATGGCGAATGACGAAAAAATTAACGCTGCCAACACCCAAGCCAATGTCATCCAGGATAGCTGGCAAAAAGGGCCATAACAAAAAAAGGAATGCCACCAACAAGAGCCAGTAGGTATCGCCCGAGGTTGTGTCAAATGAAGGGCTTACATCCCAAGAACCATCTGCCACTGAGGCGAGCGAGGATGAAGTGGAGGTCCTGCCGGAGGATTTCTCGCTCGGTAAAGAGTGGTTGATGAAGGTGAACGTGGGGATGAATGTCGTGGAGATGTTTGGACAACGCTTGGGGAAGGTGGAAGGCACACTTAGTATTCTTGAAGGACACACTCTTGAGGAGATTGAGAGTATCCATAATAACTTGGAGGAACGTACATAGATTGAGATGGAGCTAAGGCAAACCATCACTCCCTTAGAATGCAGATTCATGGAGGCCTTGAGTACTATCGATGTAGTGAAGGAAAATATAGAGTCACTCGAAGAGCATGTCAATACTGGCGTTACCGAGGCACACAATAATGTTTTTGTGTCTAGGGAGGCCAAGATCGAGACTACCAAGCCACCGGTATTCAAAGGTGTTCACGATGCACAACTAATGGAAATATTTCTTTGGCACATGGAGAACTACTTCAAGCATGGAATAGTGATGGACGATGCGTCTGATGTCCCAAAAATATCATCTTTAATTTAAACTTTCATTTATGTGTTCTATAAAGATGTTGAGAACTTACCTGCTATGAGTTACGTATCACCTGAATAGTTAACATTAATGGCTTTCATGTCCTAGTCATATATTGCTTATGATGCCACTGTCAGTATTATTTTTATGTTGTGTTACGTTGATTGGATTATGTATGTGTTGTTAGGGGTTGTTTTGGTATTACTCTGACAGGTAGATATGCCTAGTTACAGGGGAGACTCTGGCGAAAATTTTGGAAATTTAAGGAGGTAGCGAAATTTTGAAACTACTGGTGTGTGTGTGAACCAACAATTGGGCCACATTGAATACTAATGACGTATTTTGACCCTCATTCGAGAACGAATGATCTTAAGCGGGGGAGAATGTAACACACCGAAAATATTTTGAAGTACTTGAGTGTAAAGCCCCGTAAAATTTTGCAAATGAATTTAAGGTTTTGTGGTGTCGGAGTAGGCTTACGTGTTTGGGTGTTGGCAAAGAAATGCATTTTTGCGTCCATTATGCGACCGCAAAATCACTCTACGGACCGTATAATGGTCGTAGAGTGAGGCTGGAGAGGGGCAGTTTTGGACGCCATTTTGCGGTCGACTATGCGACCGCAGAACTGTTCTGTGGTTCATTATGCGACCGTAGAACAGGTCTGCAGGCCGCATAGTAACCGTAGACCCATGCAGATTTTTGCCAAGTTTTGGACGTCAATTATGCAACCTATATGTGGTCCGTATATTGATAATGCGATTGCAGACCCTGCACCGGAGCTTTATTTTTTGGGTTTTTACAACCCGACCTAACTTCGTTAAATACACGCAAAGGGTCATTTTTGAGCAAAACTTCTGATGTTTTAGAGAGAAGGGAGAGTATTTTAGAGAGAGAGGAAACCCTAGGCTAATGATTCTTCAAGTCTTGCTCAAATCTTGGAAAATTAACAAGGAAATCTCACAAGTTCTTCATCTAAGAGGTAAGGTTCCATACCCTAGTTTTCAATTTCGAATTTGGGTAGAAGATGTTTGATTAGGAGTATGATCTTGGGTATGAGAGTATTATTTATACATGCATGTACCAATGAGATTTATGGGAAGATTGTTGAGTTCAAATAGGTAAAGATTGGATTGAAAATGGTAGAAATCTTCAAACAAAATTTTAATTGAGGATTTGAAAAGCAATCCGATGTCGGAATTCGATAATTTTTGTATGGTTGAACTCGTATCGGAACGGGTGTTCGGATTTTATGAGTTTTTACGGGATTTGAGATATTGGATCCCACTGTTGATTTTTAAAATAAATTTCGGATTTTATTCCGGAGAATTTATAATTTCATATAGAATTATTTCCTACGATTCGTGTTGAGTAAGTTGAATTGTTTGTGACTAGATTTGAAGCTTTTGGACACGAATTCATGAGGCAAAGGTGTATTGGAATCTTAAAAGTTGTTTGCAAAGCGAGGTAAGTGTCGTGGTTAACCTTGACTCGAGGGATTAGGACTTGTTTGCCTATTTGCTATATGTTTAGATGTTGGGTACAACGTATATGTGTGGTGACGAGTACTTATGCGTTGTTGTCAAGTTAAAGAATGCGGGTAGGACTTGTTCCTTGTAGTTTATTGCTTACTTTGATCTTGTTATCCATGCTTAGACTACTTACTCACTAATTGATCATTCTTATCGTGTTTACGGGTTTTTGTGATAATTGAGTATTGATTCTAAAGTTGAGATTAGTATTGTGGAACCATTGTTGAAGTAAGGCTTGTTCTTGTTGATTCTATCTAATATTATTACTTGTTCATTGTTATGTGGTAAGGGAGAGTGTTAATGCACGAAGGATGATGTCGTGCCATATTATGAGTGTTAATGCACGAAGGGTGATGTCGTGCTATATTATGAGTGTTAATGCATGAAGGGTGATGTCGTGCTATATTATGAGTGGTAATGCATGAAGGGTGATGTCGTGCCATAGTGTGAGTGTTAATGCACGAAGGGTGATGCCGTGCTATATTGTGAGTGTTAATGCACGAAGGGTGATGCCGTGCCATGTTATGAGAGCTAATGCACGAAGGGTGATGCCGTGCCGTATCTAATGATTTATATTGTGAGGTTTAGAGTAAAACACGAAGGGTGATGCCGTGTAATTTTCTTCATTGTTTTTAGTTGTTTTCACTTGTTAAAAGCATGTTGAATGTTATAACTATCATTTCCATTGTATCTCTTATATCTCGTACCCCTTTAGCATGTCCCCCTCCCAATAGTACATGTTTAACTGTTATTGTCGGTTTTTGGTACATATACTGTTATATGTACAGGTTTATCATGTGGGTGTCTTGTCATAGCCTTGGCACTACTTTGTCGAGGTTAGGCTTGACACTTACGAGTACATGGGGTTAGTAGTACTCATACTACACTCTGCATTTCTTGTGCAAAATTTGATTTCGATCCTAGCTGATCGTGAGGCTTAGCAACTTGGACTTGCTTATTGGAGACTCAAGGTAGATCTGCTGGCGTCCACAGACCTTGGAGTCCCCTTCTATCTCCCCTATTTTTTACTGTTTCTTTTTCATTTAGACTAGTTTTGTTTCTTTCAAACTCTGTTTGTAAAAAACAAATCTTAGAAGCTCGTGAGTTGTGAATCTATATCTGAATTGTATCATATATTATGGGCATTATGTTATTCCGCGTTTAGTTTTAGTTTCTATTTAGTTTAATTGATTATTTTATTGAAATTGACTAAAATTAGTTTAAAGAATTCTCCAACACTGGCTTGCATAGCAAGTGGAATATTAGGCGCCATCACGGTCCCGAAGGGGGGAATTCTGAGGCGTGATAGTTGGTATCAGAGCACTAGGTTACTTAGGTTTCACTAGTCACGAGCAAGATTAATAGAGTTTAAAAGATCGGTACAGAGACGTTTGTACTTATCTTTCAGAGGCTATGAAGTTTAGGAACAATATCACTTCTTTCTTAATATGTCGTGCGATCTTATTCTATCATCAATGACTGAACCATTCTATTCTTATTCTCTCGCAGATGGTGAGAACACGTAATACATCTACCGATGGGCAGGGACCAGAGCCCCCAGTGGCAACTATGACCAAGGGTAGAGGTCGAGGCCGAGGTCGAGGCAAAGGCAGAGGTAAAGGTAGAGCTCAGTCTAGAGCTCGAGCAACAACACCTGTTGTAGAACCTTAGGTGGATTTTCAGGAGGAGGTTCCAGTTCAGACTGTACCAGTTGGACCAGTTCAGGTCCGGGAAGGATTCATAGCTACTCCAGTGCTTCAGGACGCCCTAGTCCATTTGGTGAGTCTTATGGAGGGTGTGGCCCAGAATGGTACATTTCCAGTGGAACAAGCCGTCTCACAGGCTGGGGGAGGAGCACAAACTCCTACTACTTCCGCTCCGGAGCAGATGGCTTCCCAGTATCAGGCTCCAGCAGCCCCACCAGTTGGGGTGGTTCAACCATTTGTTGCAGTACAGGCTAGTGATAGGTCCTCCATGTCTTCCGAGGCCTTAGTGAAACTTGATAAGCTTACTAAGCTCTTTCCAGTTCACTTCAGTGGTACACCTTCTGAGGACCCACATAATTATCTTGACCGCTACCATGAGGTGCTGCAGAACATGGGTATAGTTGAGACCAATGGGGTCGATTTTGCTATATTTCAGATGACGAGTTCTGCCAAGAGGTGGTGGAGAGATTTCATTTTGACCAGACCAGCTGGGTCACCTACACTGACTTGGGAGTAGCTTTCACGGCTATTTCTAGAGAAGTTACTCCCTATCACATTGAGAGGATTTTCGCAGGCAATTTGAGCGTCTCCAATAGGGCAGTATGACTGTTACTCAGTACGAGATCTGTTTTGTAGATCTAGCCCGTCATGCTCTCCTTTTACTTCCTACTGAGGGAGAGAGAGTGAGGAGGTTTATTGAGGGACTTAATCACCCTATCAGGCTTCAGATGGCCAAGGAGGCCAGAAGTGTGATTTCCTTTCAGGCGGCTGCTAATGTTGCTAGGAGGATCGAGATGGTTGTTGCACAGGAAAGAGGGCAGGGGTCTAATAAGAGGCCCCGATAGTTCGGTGGGTTCAGTGATGCCTCGTCTGGAGGCAGGGGTAATTTTGGTAGGGGTCATCCTCCCAGGCCATTTTATTCAGCGCTCCAGGCATCCTACAGTGCACCACCAGCTCCTATTAGTGCACCTCCGATCCAGGGTTTCCAAGGTGGTTACTCATGTCTACAGGGACAATTTCAGGGTTAACAGTCACAACAGCCAAAGTCCTGTTGTACTTGTGGTGATCTGAGGCACATTGCTAGATTCTACCCTAGGTCTCAAGGTAGCATGCAATAGTAGGTTTCTCGTGCTATGGTTCCAGCATTGGTTGTTTCACCGCCTGCTCAGCCAGCTAAAGGTAGGGATCAGGAAGCTAGAGGTGGAGGTCAGACCATTAGAGGTGGAGGTCAAGCCGTTAGAGGTGGAGGCTAGTCAGTTAGAGGCCGTCCTACAGATGCCGTTCAGAGTGGTGGGGCCCAGTCCCAATTTTATGCTTTTCCAGCTAGGTTTGAGGCCGAATCATCAGATGTCGTGATTACATGTATTGTTCTAGTTTTCCATAGAGATGCTTCAGTTCTATTTGATCCAGGATCTACTTATTCCTATGTATCCTCTTAGTTTGCTTCATATCTGGTGATGCCTCGTGATTCTCTGAGTGCTTATGTATGTGTGTCCACTCCGGTGGGAGATTCTATCATGGTAGAGCATGTCTATCGTTCGTGTGTGGTTACCATTGGGAGTCTTGAGACTAGTGTGGATCTTCTACTTCTTGATATGGTAGATTTTGATGTCATCTTGGGTATAGATTGGTTGTCCCCTTATCGTGCTATATTGGATTGTCATGCCAAGATGGTGACCCTAGCCATGCCGGGGTTACCTTGATTAGAGTGGAAAGGAACTCTTGGTCATTCTGCCATCAAGGTTATTTCATATATGAAGGCTCGGCGTATGGTCAAAAAGGGGTATCTAGCCTATTTGGCTATATTCGCGATCCCAGTGCAGATGTTCCTTCCATTGATTCAGTACCAGTTGACTTCTATATTGATTTGGCTCCAGGCACTCAACCTGTTTCTATTCCACCATACCGTATGGCCCCACCAGAGTTGAAAGAGTTGAAGGAGCAATTACAAGATTTTATTGGTAAGGGATTCATTAGACCTAGTGTCTCACCCTGGGGTGCGCCTGTGTTGTTCATTAAGAAGAGGGATGGATCGATGAGGATGTGCATAGATTACCAGTAGTTCAACAAAGTCACCATCAAGAATAAGTATCCACTATCGAGGATTGATGACTTATTTGATCAGCTTCAGGGTGCCAAAGTATTTTCAAAGATCGTCTTGAAGTCTGGTTACCATCAGTTGAAGATTACGACATCTGATGTCCCTAAGACAACTTTTCGAACTCGGTATGGGCATTACGAATTGTGGTTGTATTTAATGAACCGAGTGTTCAAGCCCTATTTGGATTCTTTTGTGGTTGTATACATTGATGATATCTTGATTTACTCCAGCAGTCGAGAGGAGCATGAGCAACATCTTCGGAGTGTGCTTCAGACTTTGAAGAATAATCAGTTATATGCTAAATTTTCAAAATGCAAGTTTTGGTTAAACTCAGTTGCCTTTTGGGGGCATGTTGTATCGGTAGAAGGCATAAAGGTGGATCCTAAGAAGATTGAGGTTGTTCAGAATTGTCCTAGACCTACTTCAGCTACAGATATCCGGAGTTTCCTGGGTTTGGCATGTTATTATCATCGGTTCGTGGAAGGGATTTCATCTATAGCAAGCCCATTAACCAGATTGACCCAGAAAGGTGCCCCATTCAGATGGTCAGACGAGTATGAGTTGAGCTTTCAGAAGCTCAAGACTGCTCTGACTACGGCGCCAGTATTGGTATTACCCACAGGTTCAGGATCTTATACAGTATATTGTGATGCACCTCACATTGTGCTTGGTACAGTATTAATGCAAGATGGCAGGGTGATTGCATATGCGTCGCGACAATGGAAAGTTCAAGAGAAGAATTTTCCTGTTCATGACTTAAAATTGGCAGCCATTGTTCATGCACTGAAGATTTGGAGGCATTACCTCTACGGTGTCTCGTGTGAGGTATTTACTGATCATCGTAGCCTTTAGTATCTGTTCAAACAAAAAGATCTTAATATGAGGCAGAGAAGATAGTTGGAGTTGTTGAAAGACTATGATATCCCCATTTTGTATCACCTCGGAGAGGCTAATGTGGTAGCCGATGCTTTGAGTAGAAAGGTTGTGAGTATGGGCAGCCTTGCTTATATTCCGGTTGGTGAGAGACTGTTAGCTGTAGATGTCCAGACTTTGGCTAATCAGTTCGTAAGGTTAGATGTTTCAGAACCTAGTCGGGTTCTAGCTTCCACAATCACTCTGTCTTCTTTATATGAGCGCATCAAAGAGCGGTAGTATGATGATCCTCATTTACTTGTCCTTAAGGACACTGCCCGGCACGGTGATGCCAAATAGGTTGATGTGGGGGAAGATGGAGTTCTGCGAGTGCAGGGTCTCATGCCTAATGTGGATGGGCTTCGTGAATTAATTCTGGAAGACGCCCACAGTTCCAGGTATTCTATTCATCCAGGTGCTGCCAAAATGTATCAAGATTTGCGGATACATTATTGGTGGAGGAGAATGAAGAAGGATATAGTTGCTTACTTTGATCTTGTTATCTATGCTTAGACTACTTACTCACTAATTGATCGTTCTTATCGTGTTTACGGGTTTTTGTGATAATTGAGTATTGATTCTAAAGTTGAGATTGGTATTGTGGAACCATTGTTGAAGTAAGGCTTGTTCTTGTTGATTCTATCTCCCTGTTATTACTTGTTCATTGTTATGTGGTAAGGGAGAGTGTTAATGCATGAAGGGTGATGTCCTACCATATTATGAGTGTTAATGCACGAAAGGTGATGTCGTGCCATATTATGAGTGTTAATGCACGAAGGGTGATGTCGTGCCATATTGTGAGTGTTAATGCACGAAGGGTGATGCCGTGCCATGTTATGAGAGCTAATGCACGAAGGGTGATGCCGTGTCGTATCTAATGATTTATATTGTGAGGTTGAGAGTAAAAGCAAGAATGGTGATGCCGTGCAATGTTCTTCATTGTGTTTAGTTATTTTCACTGGTTAAAAGCATGTTGAATGTTCTAGCTATCATTTCTGCTGTATCTCTTATATCTTGTACCCCTTTAGCATATCCCCCTCCTAATAGTACATGTTTAATTGTTATTATTGTTTTCTGGTACATATACTGTTATCTGCATATGTTTATCATCTCGGTGTCTTGTCATAGCCTCATCACTACTTCGTCGAGGTTAGGCTCGACACTTACGAATACATGTGGTCGGTTGTACTCATGCTACACTCTGCACTTCTTGTGCAGATTTTGGTACCGACCCTAGTTGACCGTGAGGCTTAGCAGCATGTACTTGCTTATTGGAGACTCAAGGTAGATCTGATGGCGTCCGCAGACCTTGGAGTCCCTTTCAATCTCCCCTATTTTTACTGTTTCTTTTCATTTAGAACAGTTTTATTTCTTTCAGACTCTGTTTGTGAAAAAGAAAATCGTAGAAGCTCATGAGTTGTGACTGCAGATCCTAATTGTATCAGATATTATGGGCATTATGTTGTTCCACGTTCAGATTTAGTTTTTATTTAGTTTAATTGATTCTGTTATTGAAATTGACTAAAATTGGTTCCAAGAATTCTCTAACACTGGCTTGCCTCGCAAGCAGAATGTTAGGCGCCATCACGGTCACGAAGGGGGGGGGGGGGGGAATTCCGGGGCGTGACAATGCGGCTAAGATTAACACTGTTGTATTGTACCTCTCAAAGATTTCCGCATTATGGTGGCTTCGAAAGTTTGCTGACATGGAGAAGGGGGTATGCAAGATTGAGACATGGAGGCAGTTCAAGAAGAATTTGAAGAAGAAATTCTACCCGATGAATATGGTGTACGATTCTAGGCGAAAGCTAAGGGAGCTCCGACAGACGGCTACAATTTAGCAGTATGTGTGCGAGTTCACTACCTTAATGTTGCAGATTTCGTCATTTTCTGAGGAAGATTCCCTCTTCTATTTCATGGATGGGTTACAAAATTGGGCAAAGCATTAGTTAAGAATACATCAAGTAGCCAACGTGGACGAGGCCATAGCAGTAGCCGAGTCGCTCGTTGACTTCAAGATGGAGCCTGCCAAGTCCAAAGAAAGTAACGCCGAAAGGGGTGTGAGAGATCATGACAAGGACAACAGGAAAGGTATAGCTAAGGTATACAAGGGCAATGGCAAGGGGCCATCACATAACGAACATGGGTACAAGAGAATCTGCAAGGGAACGGGAAATGGTAACGAGTACGTGCCTAAAAGAGGGTGCTACTTCTGTAAAGGATCACATCGGGCAAGTGAATGCCCAGAGTTGGAAAAGCTCACAGCAATGATCGGGAACTTTGCTCAGGAACACAAGGGTGACACCTGCATTGGGGGGATGCTCTTGGAATCTAAGCCGAAAGTAGGGGATTCTAAATCCTATCTTGGCGCCAGCAAGAAAAGTTGGGCGGACATAGTTGAAAAGGATGGCGTGTTACAAAGTGATGGCACGTTATCGGACTTAGACGATACACCAAGGAGAGAGGTCAAGTTTTCTAGAAAGGCTGAGACCATAGAGGGCATCCAAATAGGGAATGGAAGCATGGACCCGATGCTTGAGAAGATGCTAGACTTGGTTGAGTTGGGGAGATTCAGGCTAGAAGCAAGGAGAGGCATCCGATGGGTGGAGGATCGAGGATATCATTGCTAGCCGTCCAAAGTACAAACGGGGCAAGAAGAAAAGTGAACAGTACCTTGTGACATGGGAAGGCGAATAGCTCCAAAAGGCATCATGGCTAATGGACAAAAATCTCCGGTACGCTAAGGAGAAGTGCGGGTGTACGTGTCGATGCTTTGTGCCGAGGGTGGCACAAAATTGGGTGGTGGAGAGTGTCATGGCCCGCCATATCATCATGCCATGTAGGTGACACTTGGCATATATGTTTTCCATATGGAAAGCTTACATAGGAAAGAGGCTAGCACGTGTAGGAAGGTTCTAGAGAAATATAGAGGTTTCCCTAGGAAGACCCTAGAACCCTATGAATTTTCTAAGAAAGTCCTTGGAAGATTCTAGGTATGTAGAGAATTCTAGAGTGGGAGTTGTAAATACGAAGGGAGTTGTATAATAATTTTTATTTACTCACTATCCCCTAGGAGACTAGTATATAAATGGGGATATTCATTTGTAACTCATTAAGCAAAACAATCAAGTTCTCTCTAATACAAAAGTTTTCTTTGGAAATTCTCCTATGTTCTAACATTTCCCTAGTGATCTTTAGTGTAATAAGGCTGACTTGGCATAGCAAGATCATGAGCGAGTTGCGTAAGATCGTGAGAAAGTTGTCAAGTGCTGCTAAGAATATGACAACTGTGCTCTAAACTAATATTTGTATATATTAAATGAATTTTTAAAGATTAATACAGAGTTTAGACCAAAGTTACTGGTTTAGTCGAACTCATAACTTGGTCTCAGGCTACGCCCATGTGTCCAACTGAGGTTATAATGATCATTGTTACTCTTACGAGTTGAATATCAATGAAATTAATCCTTCCCCCCACACCCGAATAAATTCTTGGGGGGAGTGATTTGCCATATCTAGGAAAGAGCTAAGTTACTAGATTTTCAGCATTTGTACATGTTTCTTCCTTGTTTGGATGGTTGTTTACCTGTCGTATTGTATCGTATTATTACATTAAATACAATGTTTATTCTGATTGTTACTTAAATTTTATTTTATCGTATCGTTAAATCTGTGTTTACGTAACAACGAAAAGTATCACTTTATGGAACAACCGATTTTGGTGTGGTCGAGTCGTTTCCTTATTTTTTTCTCTCATCTTTCCCTTTCTTATCATTAAATAATCCTATTTTATCTTTTACCATACCTTTTTATATAATAAATTCTACCTCATACCTTACTTTTTCTTTATAATATTGCAAGTTTATTCTTCATATTGTTGGTGCATGACATCATCAAAACGATGGCAAACAATACATCATATTCAAATATTGTATACATCAAAACGATATAGTAGTACAATACTGCAATAATATACTATACATTATAAAATGATACATAACAACCATCCAAACAAGTTGTAAGTTGAGAGGAATTGTCAAGAAGACCTCCTCAACACTTAAATTGTTCAAGTGACCTCCCATTTTCTTTCTCAATTTCTTTTGGGTTTGAAAATGGTTAAATGAGTGGGTTAAGGTGGATGAGGCCTTTTTAACATTTAAAAACTTGAGGGCCACCTATAAGGTTTGAAAAATAATACTTCTCTCTCATTTTTCCTCCCAAATCCTCTCTCATCTCTCTTCTCTCTATGCTTTCTCTTCTCTCTGTCACTCAATCCCCTCGCCCACTATGATTTCCGGTGGGAAGGGACAAGAATCAAGCTTTGATTTTGGGTGGAATCGTCTCTATAGATCCAACAAGTATTGTATTAAAGCTCAGAACGTGTCAATTTTGGTAAAACCTAAATTCTTCTTTTTCCATTTCTTACATTTTGGATTTCGCGTTTTGTAGAGTGATTCGTTCATGTTTATGTTCAAGATCGATTGGGTTGTGTATAACCATATCTTATATGGTGTGGGTGGTTATATTTGCTTCTTGGACTACCTTTGTATTTTGTATTTTAGACTTTTGTCGTAACTGGCGACCTAATATTTATTGATAAACTTATGATCGATTGTTTTATGGTCATAGATGTTTGCTGGAATTGGGGCTTGTTTTTCTTATTCTGATCATAGGTTTAAAATTATTAAACGTGACATTGCATATTTGCATGTAGGTAATATGAGGAAGAAATTAGTTACTAAGAAGCATATTCCTTCGACAAAAAAGGCAACTGCACAACCTTCAAACAGGAAAGGAAATGCAGAAAAAGAAGCATTGCCAAGTAAAGCAATTCCGCAGCCTTCAAAAACTTCTACATGAAACGAAATGTACATACTTCTAAATCTTCCCCTAGTAAAGGAAATACTGAGATTTCTAAGCGTGATGGGAGGAAAAAGAACAAAGATTCATCAAAGTCTATCGGTAAAAAAAAGAACATGATCAATGCCTAAATTAGTTGACGAGGACATACCTATTAGTAAAAACTCTATTTCAAGGAGGTTAGCATTAGAGGGTGTCGATGAGGAGGAGGAAGAAGACTTGGACATAAATGCAGCACAAACTCAAATGGAAGAACATGTTTCTGAAAAAATAATTATCGAAGAAGAAAAGGACAGTGATAATGAAGCTTTAGGTGGGGAAGATGATGAAAATGGTGATGCTACTTCTCAAGAGGTCGATAAAAATGCTGAAGAAGAAAAAGAAGAAGATGTAGCAGAAGAAGATGATGATGAAGAAGATAACGATGATGAAGAAGAAGATGATGATGAAGAAGAAGAAGATGATGAAGATGATGAACAACTTGAAGATGGTAAAGATGGGCTGGAAAGGTGAAACACATGCAGTAGTTGAAGGTGACCAGGATGCTCTGTCAGTTCCTGTGTTTGTAAGGGAGATCGACACATCCAAATACAAATTCAGAACTTTTCTAAGAAAGCATAGACATTTCCCAGCCAAAATTAGTGTGAGGTCTAGGATCAATGTATTCCATTCGTTCAAGGATAAACTTAGAACAATCAAATTGATGGAAATTTTGTAATGGTGGTTGTTTTGGACAGTTTACAAAACTTTCAGAGCATTGGACACAGTTCAATGGACAGCTTGTACATTCCCTATTGATTCGTTAAATGTATTGCATGTAGAAGCGCGAGTTATAGTTTTTAGTTGGAGACAAGCTTATTCACTTTGGATTGAAGGAGTTTGCTATGATGACTGGAGTAAATTAGAACAATCAAATTGATGGAAATTTTTTAATGGTAGTTGTTTTGGACAGTTTGCAAAACTTTCAGAGCACTGGACACAATTCAATGGACAACTTGTCCATTCCCTGTTGATTCGTAAAATTTATTGCTCGAAGAAGCGTGACTTATAGTTTTTAGTTAGAGACAAGCCTGTTTACTTTGGATTGAAGGAGTTGTGGCTGGATTAAACTGTGGTGCCAAATCCAGTAGAGAAGAAATGAAGAAAGTGATGGATGATGGCGAAGCATTCTGCGACAAAATTTGTTTGTCTATTGACTACTATCTATGCTATATTTCATGAGGTGCACCCTTACCTTATTCCTACCCTACGTGAGATGGATATGGACTACATGAAGAATTTGGTACCATACGACGATGAGGTAGTGGATCCTATAATCGACCAGCTAGCAGTTGATTTGGAATGAGTGACTGTCATTAAAAAGGCACCTGGTGCAGTGAGTTTAGAGACTAATGATAAAGTTGACATTACTGATGATGACCTTTTGGATGAAAGTATTCCTGTTTCACCACTAGTTGGTGATTTTTCTGATATTGGTAGAGGAGGATCATGCGGGATGTGCAATGCTTAGCCAAGTGATACAGATATGCGTGAAGAGTTGAAGGTTGTGAATGAGAAATTTGATAAGGTGTTGAAGATATTTGGGGAATCAGAATAAGAGCCCTTCTAAAGTAGTTGAGTCGCCTTGGTACATGGTTACAAGATTGCGAAGCAGATTGAGGAATGCTCCAATTTCTGCAAGCAAGACGCTGAAACAGATCAAGAAGAAGAAACCAAAGGTAGACGTACTCAAACTAGTTTTACAGGAAGATAAGAAACTATTCTGCGAATGGTTTGACAAGAAGGAGAAGTTTCCCAAAAATTTCCTGACTGGCAGCTATGGTTGGAGGTTTTTTGAGCAGTTTTATGGTGCTAACCCGTCCGTTTTAATTTTTGTAAGTCCCTTAATCACTGTATGTATGTTTTTTAGTAGCTCATGATTTAACGTACATGTTTTTATAATATTTAGCATGTGGAGGAACGTTTGGCTCTGATGCGTGTACGAAACATAAAACGTCCATGCTTTTATGCCCATAGTCATGTTTTTATGGATGTTTCATTATGAAACAACATGTGCACTGCATAGGATAAGATCAAGAAGGCTGCCAATAAAGAAGGAAAGGATTTATACATTTGTGAGACAGTTGATGCTTTCAAGACTTGTGTCTTACACCCTTGATGCTATATCCTCAAGGAAGTACACCAAAATCCGGGGATGTGGAGTAGTGCAAGGCTAAGATGTTGTACTGTATGTGGCAAATTGATAACAAGTATTTTGTGCCTGTTATTTTCCACTTGGCAGATGGTTTGATTCGAATTTACCATAGCAATGTCAGTTTGTATGATGATGTAAACTAGAAGAACTGGTACAAACCCTCGCACTCATGATGCCTAGGATTTTGATGAAAATCGACCAGTTTACAGACTTAGGCCAAGATATGCTTACAAAGAAATGGTCTTGGGAGCGTATTATGGATGTTCCATCCATTCAGCAAAGGTAAATTAAATATGCCATCCATTATGTTTAACTCATTCTTCTGGTTTCTTTAATAACTAATTGTTTATTTGATTATTGTAGTGAAAGTAGTGGAGCATATGCAATGAAGGTTATTGACTTCCTCCTACTTGAATACGTCGTTGGATCGGCTTAATGACAAGCGAATGGAGTTGTTCAGGGAAAATTTTTTAGTTAATATCTTCAGGGGAAGGATGGACCCTTCTTAGTTTTATAATTGTAATTTAAATTTGTGTTCTTTATATGGACAAATTCATTTTGGGTGAACTTGTAGTAATTTGGGATATTTGCATCTACCTCTATGTAATGAAACTACCTTTTTACTTATTAACTGTTGGTGCTGTAATTTCTGTTTCCTTCGCACTTCCTTATTCTATTACAATAGGAAGCTACTTGGTTGCGTAATAGACAATGTGTCTAGTAATAAACTAGCTACTTGGTTGCATAGTAGACAATGTGTCTAGTACTAATATCTTCATCAACTATAACATTGCATCAGGCATAAACCAGAGGTTGTGTAATAGATACTGGGTCTATCAATAAACTAGCTATTTGGTTGCGTAATAGACTCAAAGTCGTGTCTAATAACTTCAAAAAATTTAATATTACATCAGTACAATATTACATGATCCAAAATACTTCCAACAAAACAAACTTACAGTAATTAAACTATTCATACCAACAACAAACCAATGTTCCTTATCATTTTATTCATCTTAACCATCCCTCCAACTATACAATTTACAGGAATATGTCCTCTCTCCAGTTCATTCCCTCCATCATCATCATCTTCCTCATGAACATACATTGCTAATATATTTTCAAGTTCAGCCACCTTCATATTCAAGCTTAAGAGCATTCTTTTCACACTTCAAACTATTGATAAAGTAAGCAATCCTTGGATCTAGATGATCATCGTCCCATTCCTAAAATTGACATCTTTTACCCTATCGAATCAAATTGGAAAAATAATTTATTTGTAAAATTAAATCCCTAAAATTAAAAAGATGCGAATATGTGGAATTTATCTTACCTTAGTTTTAGAGCATTTTAAGAATCACCGACCAACATTCATCGGAGTTGTAGCTATAAATTAACTGGCAACCATGTCGCAGTGACAATTCTTTCTCGATATCACGACCCCAATTTTTTACCTTAGGATGTCGTGATGGCACCTAGTCTCTAAGACTAGGTAAGCCTAACACATGCTGATTTAATAACAAAATTGAACTATTTAGTCATATATCATAAACCACTAAATGATATACATAGCCGCCAGCGGACAATAGTTATACATTTTCCCAAAACCGGTAGTACGAAGTCATAAGTAATACTAAAACACACTAGAATTCTACACACAATACTATTTTGAATTACAATTTAACAGTAGCATAATGAAGTAAAATGGTGACTCCGAGGCTTGCGAATGTCAAGCATGTATACCTTGAAGTCTCCCACCACACAGACGCAACTCTAAACAACACAATCAAAATACTTGGATCTGCACAAAAATGTGCATAAGCGTAGCATGAGTACACCACAATGGTACCTAGTAAGTATCAAGCCTAACCTCGATAGAGTAGTGATGAGGTCAGGTCAAGACACCTACTAGACATAGAAACATATTCAAGATATACATAAGCTAACAATAAAAAGAATATCAATGTAAGACCAACGGCGGAAAATTATTGATTTACAGCTAACAATGAAGTAATAGAAACAGAAATGACAGCAAGTAGTAAAGGCGTAATAAAGAAACAACATAATCAGAACACCGATGATATGTAAATGAACTCAAATAAGGAAAAAATGGACTTACAACAAGAATTACGCCGAGGCACCATGCCTCATAAACCACAAGTCATGAACCACAATTTCCAAATCTTACACATATGGCATCTCGTGCCCACAATAACAATCGCCTTCGCACGCCAAATCCCACATGCTACCATGTACTTTGCAACCGTGATAAACATTAATTTAGATACCATAAAACATAATAACAATCTTGAATAAAGTAAGGTGTCAAATGAAATAATGAGTTTATTTTAAAAATCAAGTAAAGTAAAATAACATCCAATTTGTACGAAGTAGAGTATAAGATAGGTTTAGTTTAGAAATCAATAAAATTGATTAAAAGTATCATTTTTTTAAACAAAGCAAAACATAAGTTAAATTAATGAATTAAATATAGAATTTATTAAAGAAAAATATGATAATAATTTTAAGTAAGGTAAACATCTAACAGGGTGATGAGTATAATTTGAGAACCCAATTATAATAAAAGTGCTATAACTATTTAGAATAATAAGGCATCGAGTGAGATAACGAGTTCTATCTTAAGAGGCACATAGAATAAAGTATGTTAATAATTTTTTTATTTAAACCATTATGTTACCAACAACTCAATAGAATATGATATAGTGACTCCATGCAATTAAATTCACATTGACAGTCAATTCACCAAGTTATAACAGAAGCACAGATTGGCATGTTAAAGCAACATAACAAATCACGTAGAATGCATGACTCACACAATAAACTACAATTGTTTCAACACCAAGATAACAACAAATAACCAAACATAATCAAAATGTAGATGAATGATTGAAGGAAGAACAATGACCGTTCAAATCAACAAGTTGTTTCAACATGGAATGTACAATGAAAATCACAACCGAGGTACCGCCTCGTATTCACATTTCACAATTTCAATCACAATCTTTCCTTATATCACCGCGTGAGCCTTACATGTAGTTTTGAAAATCATTATTTTTTCCGAAATAGCTATACGTGTTTTAGCCCACATTATCTCACTGCGTGGCTTCAAGTAGTTCCCCTACTAGCAGCATGCATATCAAGCCCACCTTATCTCACCGCATATGTATCAACCCGTAGCCTTATACCACCACATGCATATCAATATCACGACACAATCACAACTCGCACCACAAGTGCCCGTATGCCACAACTTGCCGCAAAGTCAACAACACCAATATTTTCACAACAAATAGCCCATGTCTCAACCACAATGTGTACAAGAATTTCAACAATAACAAAATGAATAAGAATACTCAACAAGGAAAGGTATCTCAGCAATTAACAACTTCGCCTCAATGTGATAATGACTATTAACATATCAACACGAATAACTCAACAAGATAATATTCCACGAAATAACAACTTCAACTAAAAGTGATTCAACAATTAAAAGGTAACAAGACAATAAGGAAGGCAATAATTTCAACTAAAGTGTAACGACCCGATCGGTCGTTTTGAGCTCTAGCATGTTGTTTGGCGATTTGAGGCCTTGAGTAGCTTCGATTCATGTATTACGACTTGTACATGTGGTAGGAATCCAATTTTGGGAAGTTCAGAGTTGATTCAAATGGAAAATTCTAATTTCGGAAGCTTTAAGTTGGATGAATTAACTAAGGTTTGACTTTTAAGAAAATGACCTCAGAATCAGGACTTGAAGGTTTCAATAGGTTCGTATGATAACTTCAGACTTGGTCGTATATTCGGGTTGAGTATTGGGTGGTCCGAAAGCATTTCAACGCTTATTATGGAAGGTTGACATTTTGAAGGTTTAAAATTTTTATAAGTTTGGTTTGAAGTGGATTTTGATGTTATCGATGTTCGTTTTGGGTTTCAGGAATTGGAATAGGTTCATGTCATGATTTGTCGCTTGTACGTAAAGTATGGCATCCTTCTGTAATGTTTTGATATGATTCAGATGCGTTCGTTGAAGTTTGGAAGTTTGAAAGTTTAAAGAAGGATTTTGATCGTCGATTCATAGTTTTGATATTGTTTGGTGAGATTTGAGGCCTCACGTAGGTTTGTTTATTGTTTTGGGATGTGTTTGTATGTTTTGATGGGGTCTAGGGGGCCTCGAGTTTGAAATGGATTAAAATCGGATTGAAATCAGATTGAAATTTGGATTCGAGGAAATGCTAATAACCGCTGAAGTCTGGTGTCATCGCACCTGCGGTGGTTTGGTTGTAGGTGCGGACACGCAGGTGCGAGGGAGGTCGTTGCAGAAGCAGAGAAGGTCAGCCAGGGGAAGGGCCACAGATGCGGAGTTTTGGTCGCATCTGCGCAAGCGCAGAAGCAAAATGTTGGGCGCAGAAGCGGGAGAAGGCACAAGAGCGGAAGTGGCTCGCACTTGCGATGTCGCAGAAGTGAGGAATAGTTTTGCAAGTGTGAAGATGTTTTTGCAAGTGTGAAGCATCGTGTTTGGGTGATTTTCTGCAGAAGCTGAGGAGTGGTCGCAAAAGGGATGCCGCAGGGGTGGCATTTTGGCCGCAGGTGCGAGATTATTGCTGGGCACAAGGGTTCTTTAAATCGAGACTTAGCTCTCATTTCTCTCATTTTTCACTTGGGTGGCCGAATTTGGGGAGCTATTTTGAGGGGTTTTTCATCGAACAACTCGAGGTAAGTGATTTCTTCCTATTACAAGTTAAATACATGGTGGATTATACAAGGAATTAAACAAGGAAACTAGTAGAAGTTGTGAGATTTTGAAAGAAACCTAGAAATTAGTATTTTTGGACTTTTACCAAGAAATTGGACATGGAAGTAGGAATAAATTATATATTTGAGCTCGTGGTGTTATGAGTAATGATTATCTTCGAACATTTTCGAAATTCGGACACGTGGTCCATTTAGAGGCTACGCACAGATATGTATGATGTTCATGCATTGTTATCGCGCGGTGTTGGTGTAATGATGGGGTGTTTGTCTATGTGTCGAGGAAGTGAATGACTCGAAAGGAGGATTTCTCAGTGCATGGTTTAGGGGTTTGACATTTAATTCCAGTGGGGGCAAGACAATCGGTCTATGGATGTTCAGGCTTTGGTTGATGGAGTAGCGAGACTTGATAATTTTTAGCGTGGTGGAATTCTCATTTGCGACGTGGTGTCGTCATCCGTGTTTGAATGCATTAAGGTTCGCCGGTGTTATGGTCTTCTCCTATTTTCCTTAGGGGCAGGGTGTTGTGAGGTGGTTCCTAAGAAGTGGTTGTCATAGATAGCGGAGTGTAGCAGTTTTATAATCGAAGTGGTGTTTCTAATGTTGATGGTTCGAGAAAGATGATCTTATAGAAGGTTTAGAGTTGGTAGAAATTATTAGTTCAGGTGCTACATGTATGGATTTGATTTGAGGCAACATTTGGGCAGCGAAGTATGAGGAAGGACATAGCGGGAGGTGTCTCGCGGTGGTTGAATTACTAGCAGGTCAATTATGAAAAGTAGAGGTCGAGAAGTTGCTTAAAGGTGATGGTTTTACCGAAGTGAGAGTGGCATATTAGCATATTGATTCTGTGGTAGGATAGCCGCGTGCCTTGAGAAAGTTTAGAGCGATTTGGGAATCATGGTGGAAAGTGACTAGGTATACGGATTTTATTTAGGATGGTGGCTACTGTACAGAGAAAGATTGAATATGGCAGAGAGGAGTTTTCCTGAAATGACCAGGGGTGTGAAAACTTGATTATCGTTTTTGGGATGCAATATGACTTCGAGTTTGGAGTGTATTGTCGAACTTTCAGTTGATGTATATGGGGAATGAACAGACTTTTATAGGTGGTTGACGAGCATGGGCTCAAGAGGGTTTACTGATTTCGTAGTAGTGGTACCCAATGCAGTGTCATTGGAAGATGTCTGTATGGAATCCCACAGGTGGGCTATCTCTAATGCGCAGGTTAGCGGTTGCGTGATTTTGATGAAGTTTCTATGAAGATTTCCACTTAGTACTCGGCATAAGGTCGGATATGTAATTGTGGCTGATAATTCTAAATGGTCATGAAAAATTTAACAAGATATTTTTAGAAATTCGGCGGGTTAACGGTGCGAGATCATGGTGATTAAAAAGGAGGAATCTTTGTGGGTTCTACATTATGTGATGGTAGCTTAAAGCTAAGTGGGAGAGCCCACCGTCTACGGTTGGATCACATGGTTGTCTGCTTGTGCGGTTTCTGATTATTGGTGCATTTGTGAATTGTTTATGACTAAGAAAAGAAAACATCAGGGGTAATTCGAGCAAAGAACTTGATGAATGTGTGCTATATTTAGCCTTATCGACTCAGGTGCAGGTTTTGGAAAGACTCAGAGTTTATACTTCTTGTGGATGTGATGTACAAGGAAAATAATTTATCCGTTTTCTTTTTTGTGAGTGTTCATGTGCTGACAGCGCATTAGAGTTTGGCTTTTTTTGCGGACCAAGTCAGGGTGGGTGACTCTCAACAGTGGTTCTAATGGGTTTGTTATATGGATGATGACCTGGATTTTGCAGTAGAGTGTGAATAATATGTGGGGGATTTTCTATGTTATCATCGGATATGTGGGGAAGTATTGGAAAAATGGGAGAAAACAGTTTCGGATTCGCGGAAGGTCTTTCAGAATGGGTGTACCAGTTTGAGATGTTATTGTGCACATGAGGAGGGTATGAGATGGTTCATGGGTATTGAGATGATGTGGTCTTATGAATGGGGTCACTTGGGAGTAGTGTTGTTGAGTTTCGTTATGTTCTCGAATAGAGCTATTATTATTTCTAAGGAAAGTTGATCGTGGCCAAACCTACACCACTATATAGTAGCGAGGAGTCATCGATGCAATTTTACCCGATGAGGTCGGGATCGATTTCCACAGGGAGTTAATTTGGTTTGGAGTCGGGTATCTAACTAATCTAGATGTGCGTGTTATTTCTAATTGCACTTCCAAAAATTTTCGTGATTGATTCTATTATAATTCTTATACTATTGTATGCCAAGTGTAACCTAAGTACAATATTTTTGTTGAAAGTTTTCAAGTGTTAAAAGGCACTAGGGTAGTGAGTTCCGCTTAGGTGAGTATCTAATGGGTGTCAAGAATATAGGACAAGCTTGTTACAATTGAGGTCGTGATATAACCATCACACGTAAGTGCTCACTCTATACCTCTCGATAGTTTGAATGACTTTGCTCGATTTGTCTTTCTCAAGCCCAAATGGGTGTTCATACAATCCAAATGAAATTGGCTCAAGTCAGGTATTACTATCTCTAGGTTTAACCCTTTAATCGGGGCTATCAATATTTTGAGTTCACCCCAATTCCTTGTTAGCCTAATTTTCCTAGACTTAGTCTCTCTTTCTCAAGAAGAGCCTAAGTCATAAAGGCATGAATCAGTATTTGCAACCACTAATTCTATAATTTTAGCATGAATTAGGCTAAATATCACTAACCTATAAATAATTAAGCCCTAAAATTCAAGACCCATTAAATACCCGCACCAAGATTGGGTCACAACCCTAGATAATGGGTCTATCTACTCATAATAATGATAGAAATCAAAGATGGAGATGTAATATAATCCATAAAAGTCAAATACAAGAACAAATCTAACGATAGAAGCTAACACTACTCTAACATTGTGAATACCTAATTTTTGTCCTATTTTAACACCTCCTAAAGTCATTAGTGTTTTGTTGCTTTAATTATATTTCCTAATTTTTGTGTCTTTGATTGCATATTTCCTATCATAAAATACCAAAAAATAGTTCTTTCTTTATTATGTATTTTAGGAATTAACTAACTATTCAATTGGTGAATTAATCTAGTTAATTGATCATTTGAATAAGTTACTTAATTAATTTATTTGTTGGTATAAATTTAGTTTAATAAGTAGGATTAAGAAAGAAATTGGACCAAATTTGAAAGAGAAAGTGGCCAAAACTGCAAGTTAAGGGGCTGCCTTTGAAAGGGTCCGGAACGACGTAGTTTTGCCTCAAAACTACGTCGTTTCATTACGTGACCCAAGATCAAATATCACCCTTTGATGACCCCTTAATCTAATGGTCCATATTTGATCTCTCAAGAGGTATTTAAAGCCTCAAAAATCTGAAAAGTTTCCTCATTTCTCCCATAACTCTTTCTCTCTTCTCTCTCTCTCTTCTCTCTCTTCTCTCCGCCGCCGCCGGAAATCACCCTCTCTCTTCTCTCCGCCGCCGCCGGAAATCACCCACTGACGGTGGACCACCTCCAGACACCTACGAATTAACACCATATAATCTCCACAACTTCCTCTTCCCATATCTCCAAACCAATTCCTTCAAAAAACCCTCAAACTCCTTGAATTTTAGATCTAAGAAACTTTAGCCGCCAGTTTTTGGTCCAAATTCTTGAAGCTCCGGCCAACACCACGCTACAACACATACATGAATGGATAGAGCTCCACGAGACCTATCTTTTCCTACC